>KZ309589.1:149005-170066 GCA_000376725.2 Ladona fulva
TTCAAAAACAGTCAATAAGACCTCTTACATTGAATCGTAACAAAAATCATGTTAATATATAAACATAAACAAAACAACAAAAGTGACAGAGAGAAAAATAACAATCAACAACAAAGGGAGGCAAAAACAAGAAATTACTTAATTGAGGAAAGAAGGAAATTTATGGGGGAAAATAGCTCAAGAGACGGGTTGACAGACAGAAAGGAATTAAAAAGTTTGGGTATTCTATAGAAAATAGACCTTTGAGAGATGGAAAGTCGGAAAGGAGGTATGTGAAGGAGATTAGAATTACATGTGGGGCGAGAAGGGACACGGAGGGAGAAACAGGAAAGGATGTCACTGGATCTGCATCGTCCGTTGAATATTGTGTGAAGGTATTTTATATCAAAAGATTTTAGGCGATGAGAGAGGGATGAGATACCAAGGGATGAAAAGATACGATCACGAGAGTGGTTGTGAAATTGGGGTACGCGTAAGCGAACTATGGATTATGCGTGTCTTAGAATTTCACCAAGTGGACACCGCAACGGCTTAAGAGAGACGGCTGAGAGAGAAGTTAGAGAGCGATGCCTTTTCACCTTGGTCAGACCCCATCTTGAATATGCGGCAAGTATATGGGATCCGGCGGATGAAACGTACACCAGCAAACTCGAGAAAGTGCAGCGCAAGGCGATACGTTTTATGAAAAAATGCTACGATAAAAAAGCTAGTGTTACGAAAATGCTCTCGGACGCAGGTTGGGAATCCTTAAAAGAAAGGAGATTAGAAGCTAGGCTGCGATACATTTCGAGACCGTGCATTTGCGGAAGACGTAATGAATATTATGCGACTCCCCTGCTATTTTGGTCGATCCGACAATGAGGGTAAAATAAGGGAAATAGGTGCTAGGAGTAGTCGTTTTAAGGACTCATTCTTTCCACGAACGATACGCGATAATAACAAGATAAAGAAATAGATCGAACATCCGGAGTTTACACCCCCTGCCATACGCCGAAAGGCGGCTTCTAGGGTATTGATGTAGATGAAGACTTTTTTTTACGAGTTTCAGGAATGTCACCGAAGAGGAAATCCCTCGGGGCTGAACATTCTGTTTACTAATTAATCATTTATTTGCTCGTTCGCCCGGTAATCGATGTAAGAAGGGGAAAAATAAAATTTCTCCGTCCGCAAACTAATTCCCCTACCCCGCTGAACCATATGATCCACGCAGTTCGCAGGTTCGCCGCTGGGAGCTGCGCTCGCCCCATGCTCCTCGCTTTCCACACGCTGTTTTTGTGAGTCTGTGAGATCGAGAGAGGCGAATGAGTTGTGAGTGAGCGAATCGTCGTCCGCGGAGGAATCGGGTGAATCTTCGAGGGAAAGGCGGCGTTTTTCTGAAGGAACAGGTGAGTGAGGGCAAAAGTGTTTCCCGTCCACACATTTCGCGTGTACTTTATCCGTAGGGCCGTTTGGCAACCGGAGTCGGCCATGAATCGATTGCTTGTGCTCCCCGGGCGTGGGCCCCCTCACCCCGCCCTCCCCTTCTCTCCCGAAAAAACCAACGGTGCTGGAGGAAGGAATACATACCTTCCTGCCGCTTCCTGCTTCACCATCGTAACTTGTGCCGTGAATGGTTGTCATCTAGGACGTCTTTGCCCGTCACGCCTTAGGGCGACATTAGCTCGTGACGGACCGTTTCGTCGTGTATTTGTTTTGAATGTTTGATTCTGCTGTTTTTTCTCTTCGTGAACCGCGACGTAAAACGTTTTCCCGGGTCTGTCGTAAGCCCCCGTCAAAATCCGTGAGATACGTTTTGGATGAGTTTGGAAGCAGGCGAAGTTCCAATGCGAGTTTAGATGGATGCAGCGTCCGCTCACACGGTCGTTTCCCTCAGCTAACTTCGCCGAGCTCCGCGCTCGAGAAAAGTTTTAACAGCCTAAGTTTTCGGGAGACTTTTACTTTTTCCTCGGATCGAGGAAACGTGTTTCTGGCACGGGTCCAGCGCGGCTCCCTCGAACTCCGGTCCGTCGTAAGGGAGGCCACTTATACCGCATTTGTCATTTGTTTCGGTGTTCCTCTGCGAATAAAGCTACGCTTTCGCAAATGGTCTTGCGTGCGAGACTATGCCATCTGGGGATGCCCAATATTCATACCTGCATTTGTGCCTCTCTCTAATGCTCGAGAGGCGTTCTTACAATTTCGTGAACAAGCTTCTGGATCAGTGTTCCACAAAAATTACACCGGGTAACATGTAGTATACGTCTAATACTAATACGAGCTCACTGAACCCTCTCTGAACACATTAGTGTTGAAATTTAAAGATTTCGGAGGAAAAGTCGGTCTGTAAAGCGATGGAATCCAAAGGTTTGGCCTTTTATAATCGATGGTCCCAAATTGAGGAATGGCAAGTTTACTTTACGAATGTCATAGAGCAGTTTAGCATAGGAACACCGGTTTGTAGTTTTGTAGTAAAAATAAGAAAGTTGTAGATAATAGGTTTTATCTTTACTTAAGATCTCTTTCGTCTTTTCTCTTAATCTCGATGATTCTAATGCGTTGATACGATTTTTGTTATATGATAATTGACACGATAAGTGATAAAGAGGTTTAAAACGCTCCCAAAGCCATTTGCTGGTCCGTTATGCGTTATGACCAGTTCTAGAAACAACGAATGCCCTCAGATTACCGAGCGTAAGATTTTCAAAATAAATTCCCTATTCCTCAATTAGTTTGCAACTTTTCGTGGGTCTTTTAAAAGATTTAAGCTCACTCTAGAAGAACAATAATTTCTGCTGCCGTACAAATTTCATTTACACTATGACTAGAGCATCTCGCCAGGAAACTCAGGGTTAAGGTCTTCGAATGAAAGTTGAAAATTTTATCTTCAAAGGATATATTTTTTAAAAGATACATTTTGAAGAGCAGTCGTTTTCAATTTTGATTTCTACCCTTGACGCTGAAGCGGGATCTCCATTTAAAAGTACGTACAGAAATTTAAACGAGCTGAAGGGTCCAATTATATCTGTTTGATTGACAATATTAGATGAGTTTCAATGTGTGTTTTGTGTAAGAAAATTAGGCTCTTTTTAAAGTTTTCTCTGTAAATATATAATATTTGAAATTTATAAAAGCAATATCAGACTGCGTAAAAAGTTATTACCGAAAATGTATGACAAACTATATTGCTCTTATTTACACATCTGATCACTATTAGCGTTTAAGGAAAACTATTGTATCTAAAGAACAAAAATATGGTATAATTTTATTAGAATACAACTTCTCTATGATAGGGCTCCCGGATAGCCAAGTGGGTAGCGCGTTCGACTTCGGTGAAAGTGGTCCCGGGACAACGGAAAGTGGACCGGGTTCGTGTTCGGGTACGTGCGGAATAACCTGAGATATCGAAGCACTTTTAACAATACTACTATTACTACAATTTTTTGAGCTAATTGTTAATGTAAATAATAATCCGGAGAGGATGGGTGACAGCAGAGTGACGTGTAGAAGTAGAATTTGAGATCTTCTAAAGGAAGAGGAAAGACGAGAAAAAGCTGGTTGAATGAGACACTCAGAAGAAAAATGTACGTAGCTTTAACAAAGATGTTTGTAGCGGAAAACGTTTGCAGGGCTCGGTTGTGAGGTGGCGCTTCATAGACGAGGCATAAGACAGCGAAATAAATTGGTGTTTGTGAGGGTGGTCTCCATTTTTCCTAATAACCATTCAGTTATTCTGTTGGGATTTCGTAGATATTATTGAATGAACAGTGACTCTATCTGAGCTCCATCTAATGATGAAACCGGCCCTGATTAAACAACTATCGAAGCCCAAATGTATGTTAAAGTGATGGTGATATTAGTTCCAAGTCTTTTAGGAAAGTTAGTTTCTTTTTCGGTGGCACCTTCCTTACTATTTGCACTGCACTGCACATGTTTATTTACCCATAAAATAACGCTGTCTCATCAATGTACGAAGGTCACCGTAAATGAAACCGTTTTCCACGAATTCCGATGGAAATGCGACGGTAATATTTATCACCGCTGTAGGCGCTGAAGAGGGCGCCGTCGTTTTATTTGGATATTTAATCGAAGCTGCGATGATTACATGCAACCGGGATGATCTAAGCGATTGTTCCAAAATTGCGATAAAATACGAGGGCCTTTTTCAATTAAGGCCCCCCTTCTTGTGCCGATTGTGAAACCGCTGGTTCCTTAGTTCAGTGGATCTTTTTAAGTGATTATTTGTGTTTCAGAACATTCCGGTATTCGATTATTTCGTTTTATCGAAGCATATCTTTTTCATTAAAATAAGGAACGGGATCGCAACTACGCGCATTCGCTGAGTCTCTTTCAATGAAGGCCTCCTCTTGAACACTATCAATAAGCCTCTCTTGCATTGCACATGCACAGCTGTGAAAAGTAATTAAATCACCGTATTTACTAAGTATTAACCCTGAAAAGAAATCATAGCGCTGAGATAAGTGTTGTTCTACATTTTCTGTTTTTGATGGCATTGCTTTAACGGGATCATTATCAATCAAATTAAATGTCAATTGACGTGAAACTTTTTAAGTAAAACTTTGGTCTCTGGGATATTGCATGCAAATAAAAGCCATTAATAGCAGCGCATGCAACTGCTTCAGTATATACCTTAAGCTTTCTCTTTCTATTTAATTCACTTATTTCAATCGATAGAATTTTATATTTAACCGATTATTTTATAATTGATTTATCTCAAGCTATATATTTTATCTATTTCTAGACAAGTTTTGGCAGAATTGGTAGAATGCCTTTCCCCGTATTTTGTAATAAGCGTGTATCTTTCTGGAATAATTTCAAATGGGGGCCTTCGATAATGTAAATTAAATAATTCGATAATGTAAATTGCGTAAAATGATGTCGATCACATGTACGCTCTTCAGCTATAGTAGGCTCTTACAATAGAGTACGGTGACTTCGGATTAGAGAAAGACTGCATTCTTGTTCAATTCTGATTCGAAATTACCGTTTTAATTGATATATTGTGTTGTTTCAAATACAGCTGCTATGTTCAATAGATTATTAGAAATCATTAGCTGACTATTCCCTTTGGTAGACATCGACGCTGTTGTTATAAACAAATACTTATTCTGGAATTGTCTTCATTTCAAACGCATGTTTGAATCAATTTACGTCTCACACGAGAGACGGTTAAAATCATACTTACATCCGCAGAATTGTCCTTAACCCGCAGCAGCACGATGTACCATTATGTGCCTCTTCTCGTTGAAAGGCCTCTGAATCTGCTTTAATCTCATCTCCACGCCAATTTTCCAGCATCTGGACTCACTTCATCGTTTTAAATCTCCGCTCTAATCTTCTCCTTCATCATCTATTCACGCATTTCAATTTTGATGCATCCAAGATTGTTTCTCACGGTAACGGAAATTGGATGTCTTTCAAACATCCGAAGTGAAACCCTTTAAAGTATTTATGCTAATATAAGCTACATCTACGTAAATACTCTTCAAACTGCCTTTCCGAGTGTAGCAGGGGGTGTAAACACCAAGTACTCGAGCTACTTCAATAGATAATTATTGTCTCAAATCCTTTTCTGATAGGATGAGTCCTTAATACGATTTGTCACCGCATCTTGAGAGTGATCTTTATGAATCACTGTCTACTAACTAAATAATTAAATTAAATTAATTAAAAATTAACTGAAAAACTAATCCCACTATTAGTAGTGAGATTTTCCCCGAAGCTCTGAAATCTTCCTTTGCTATTCCAATGTATAATTATAATTACACATCTGTGCCTGTAATGATACGCATGCTTTCGTTTAGTCGTCTATTTGTGTGGCTGCTGGACAGCCAGACTGGCGCGCAGTATTCCGAGTAAACAATGCCCAGGGCAGCTGTTCGGAGAGTCTGCGCTGAAGCTCCCCAAGTTGTGCTAGATTATGCAAGATGTTGTTTCTTGTCTAACTTTGGCTGCAGTGTTCTGTAGGTGTGTTTTGAAGGATATTGTTCTGTCTAATTTTATTTCGAGGTATTTTGGCAGATCATTGTGATGCAGTGCTTGGCCATTTAGTTGGATATTGAGTTTAGTGTATGCCAGCTTGTTGTTTAGGTGGAAACAATTCGGTTTTGTGCACGTTGGGTGTGAGTCTCCAGTTCCTGACGTAGTCTGCCAGGAGGGACAGGTCCCTTGTTAGTGCTAGTTCAGTTGCACGGATATCTTTGTGTTGAGATGCAATGGCGAGGTCCTTCCCGTACCCGAATTGTATTGTTTGGTGGGGTTATTGGTTATTGGTGGGGGTTTATAAACATTTATAATTTTCATACCACCGATGTCGATGACTGTTTTGTGGATGGAGTTCGTAATGGATATTAATAGTGCATTTTCAAATTTAGATCTGGCATATGTAGCTGTGCCATGCGCATGGTTGTAAGTGGCACCAATTATCTTGTATCTTTTATGGTTCCGCGATTTAACAACTGTGTGCTGTCAGCAGCGTGTGTTTCTTGTAACATTTCTATGTCAATTTTATTGCCAAACAGGAATTTGGTTTGGTACTGGCTTTTTGACTTGCTGATACCTTCTATATTTAATAGCAAGATCCAGACACACCGGTCGAGATTTTATGTCAAGCAGCCCTGAAAAGGACTTTTCCGATTATACGGTTTCATAGAATTCAATAGTGGAGTAGTAGATGTCGAGAGACCAATTTGGTTGTTCGACTACCAGTAAGTTCTAGTCCATTTAGCCTTACCCATGGTGTACCACGAGGAGGCGAACTGGATTTGCACCCCCAATTCACTTATTTGACCGCAATAGATATGAAATATAGTTCGTTAGAAAAGGTTACAACGCAATAAAACATTTACGACGGAAATTTCCTCATATTTAGGGTTTTTAATGAGCTAAAGCAGGAAATTTCCCTCTGACAAATCGCGCGTGAATTTGTGGAAACATAGCTCTTGGGTTCGAACGTGGCTGAAGACAATGACTTCTCCGGGCGTGCCAAAGCACTTGGTTGTTTCTGATAAAAGTTATAAAATGGGGATCATGGTATGGAATCCTCAAGTATACTGCATATGGAATGGGTCAAATTATTGAAAAGGAATTCTTCACTGGTTATCATCCGGGTAAGTTCGTGGTTATTCACCGACGTTTCGGCATCGACCACTGATACCATTTTCAAGGAAATGAAAATGGCATGAGTGGTCGATGCCGAAACGTCGGTGAATAACCACGAACTTACCCGGATGATAACCCGTGAAGAATTCCTTTTCATTATTAACCGGGAAAGCAGCAAATCGTATTTCGGTCAAATTATTCTCGAATATTGGTCGATCCAAACTATTTTTTACATACTTCATATTTCCATTCTTTACCTTAATTTATTTTCCATTTTTTATAATTTACGATAGTTATGAAGCTGTTTATGATTTGGATATTTCAGAGTATCGATAGGTATTATATCTGAAAGAAATTATGTGGAAGTTTCACTTTCATCCCAAATAACAGCTTAATTCATGAAATACCTCTTTAATTTTCACATTTCTTATTATGTATGTTTATGTCTACTTATGATCGAATACTCCCTGCAGAATACACGCAAATACCCTTTGGGCTGTTTTTTAATTTTCGCGTGTATTCTCCGTGAGAACTAATTCTTAAGAGGGCTTTTATTTCTTGTTCAGAATGTAACTTCTGCGAGTCATGTAACTCTTACCTTCACAAGCCCGTACGAACAATTTATACCGAAAGAGGTGCGATAGAAGTTCAGATTAAAGGGAAGGGGCTTTCCCTTTAATCTGAGTTCTCTTAAGAAATCTGTCTTCGTTCAATCAACTGTGCATCGGCTATGCTTCCGAATAAGTTACCTCAAGAATACTTCAGAATCCAGTGATCCGCTAATGCTCTCTGCGTTATGTTTTGATAGAACGGGAGGTAATATTTTTCTGTACTGTTACTGGAATGTATCTAAACTTGTTTCTTGCCCGATAACCATATTTGCGTCTTAACACTGAAGGTTTTTGGTGAAAAAACCAAAGATACGGGAAAACACCCACACAAGAAGGGGGGCGAAAAAACCCGCGAAAACTATAATATGTAGAGGATGATGTAGGTATATTCAACAAATTTGTATCGTAACTCGTGATGATATATCGGCACATGCGTCCCTCGTCGGATATATGAATAATGGTGTAACTCTGAAAAGGGGGGAAAGAGAGAGGGAGTAATCTGGTCTATAGAAAAGGTGAATAACTAATAAGTCACATATGCTGAATATGAAATATTGCCATATTGCTATGAGAACTTAATCATTAGTATAAATAAATTTCGCGTTAAACCGAGCGAAATGTTTTCACAAGCCATCATTGCAACCAACCGGGACATATGGACTTTGGAAAGTTAATTAGCAACTGTAACTGTGAATGCAGCGTCATAATTTTAAAAATTTTAGTTTATTTTTTAGTAAATTTTTTAGTTTTTGTATACATCTTCTTCTAATCGAATACCCCTATTTTAATTCATCAAAGTTGTTCATTGAATTGGAGAAAAATGATGAATGTAGCGGTGCCCCCTAACCAGGGACGTCCTGATGTGAGCGTAGGGATGGCGGTCGCGAAGGGGCGCTCTCAAGGAAGCAGACCGCACTTGTAGTTACGCCTTTTGCCTAAAATGAAATAGTCCAGCAACAAAATTTTACGAACTGTTATAATTTAATCCTTACCTTAACTATAGTAGTATATTCAATCCTTAATTCAATATTATTTTTACCTTACGATGGATAGATACCATGTTTTACGCCTATCTAATGGTCAGATTTCATTCAATGCTATACCTCTCGAGCCAAGAGAGGCCAACAGCCTTCCCCTTTTGGTTTCCAGAGAAAGATCTCTTTTGAAGACTTATTCTTTTGCTCGGTAACTATGCGTCCGGGCGCTAACAACGGCTCCTAAACACCCTCTTTGAAAACCGGTCCCAATGAGGCCCTTCCCCTCTACCTATGTAAATCATTCTTCCTTTTTTTTTCTCTGGAGACAAAAAAAAACACGTTGAATTTCACAAGCTTCCTTTTCCTTGCCATTCATCATCACATACATACTCTAGCGAAATAGCTCCTTCTGGCGGATCTTTTACTGATCTACGTCTACATGAATACCCTGCAAGCCACCCTTCTGCATATGACAGGGGGTGTAAACACCAAGCGTTCGAGTTACTTCTAGCCTATTGTTATCGCGTATCTTTCGTGGAATCCCTAAAACGATTTGTTCTCGCATCCGTTTCTTTTATTTTAGGCTCATTGTCTGATCGGCCGAAATTGGAGAAGGGGGTCGCATGATACCGATTACGTCGTCTGCAAATGTACTTTCTGTGAATTTATCAAGCAATCGCTATCTAATCTACGTATACGGAAAAGGAACACAGCTGTGGCAAAAAATTTTGAGAGGTCGAGAAAAGCTCCAAAAAGCCGTAGTTTGCGAGTAAATTAACCGTTAAAATATTCCAACCAGCAGGGGTTGGGGTTCTCAGTGGCCGCGCTGTACAAGTATTGTTCTCCATAAGTATTTCGGCAAATGTGTTGCCATCTTCGGGAGCGAAGAATAACTGATGAGTTAGAGCAGATAACCTCTTATTCTTCTCTCCCTAAATGGCGACATAGTTGCTGAAATACGTGTTGTATATATTTCTTATGAAAAGCTCATAATACAATGAAATGATATTACAGAATACATTTACAACAAATTACAACTACAGAGATTTAAGGCAGTATTTAAAAGAAATTTAAAACAGAAACACTACACATGGAAATCAAGGTTCTGGAAACCATCAGAGGCCCACTGGAGTGAGCCTATTTAGTTCTTCTAATCCCCCGTCAAGTTTTCTGATTGGGCGAAATTAAGGATACAGTCCATTGTTTGCTGCGCTGCCCCACAATCACACACAGGAGAGTCTGGCCATCCCCACTGTGTAGCGTATCCCTACACCTTCCATGACCTGTTCTAAATCTGTTTAGATGATTCTAAATTTTTCTTGGAAGGTTCATACCAGTTAGTTGTTTCGCTGGTTTATAATTAAAATTACGGTGTGTAAATTTTGAGTGCTCATTGAAGTATTTGTTCCACTCGGAAGTTAAATTAATTGTTGTCTATGTCTATGTCTATGTGTATACCCTGCTAGCCACCTTTCGGCGTGTGGCAGGAGGTGCATGCACCAAGACTCTATTTACCTAGTCGATTACTTTCGCGTATCGTTCGCGGAAAAAACGAATTCTTGAATCGGTTCGTTTTCGCATCTATTTCTCTTATTTTCCTCGCTGTATCGGAGCGGCCTATATAGCAGGGAGGGCGCATTATGTCCGCGACGTCTTCCGAGAACGTGGTTTCTCTGAACTTATTTAATAAATTTATCCTTAGTGTTAATCTTCTTTTTTCTAATGATTCCCATCCCGCGTTCTTGAGCATCTCAGTAACGCTTACTGATTTATCATAGCAATTCTTCACGAAACGTATCGCTTTTCGTTGCACCTTTTCTATTTCTCGAATACAGCACTTGTCGGCTGGGTCCCATATACTACATGCATACTCAAGGTGAGGCCTGACTAACGCGAAGTAACAACGCTCGCGGACTTTTTCTTCGCTTCTTCCGACTATTCTCTTAACAAAACCGAGTTTCTTAAAAGCCTTTCCACATATGTTATGGATGTGGGCACTCCATGATAAGTTATTAGTAAGGGTCACTCCTAGATATTTCACCGATTCTTCCGTTATTAAGTTTTTCCCTTGGAGGCTATACGAGTAATCTTTAGTTATCGATTTTCTTTCAAAGAAGTTAATTACTGAACATTTATCTACATTTAGCTCCAATTGCCAATCATCGCACCATTTTGCAATTTTATTTAAGTCATTCGAAAGGATCAATCTATCCTCTTCTCTCTCAATCTCTCTGTAAATTACCGTATCGTCCGCAAATATCCTAACTTTACTATCGATTATTTTGCTAAGATCGTTGATATATATTAAAAACAGTATCGGCCCGATTACGCTTCCCTGCGGGACGCCTGAGGTTACCTTAACTAGGTTGGAGCTAATTCCATCAAGTACTACGCGTTGCTCTCTGTCGGAGAGGAAGTCTTTTATCCACTCTATTACTTCTGCATTGATGCCCGCAAGTTTTAATTTGTACAATAATTTTTGATTCATGCAAGCGAACATCCCTCCGCATTGGTGATCTGAATTTGAGTCGTACATGTGGGGGTTCGCCACATCCTGATGACCGGTCGACATCCTTGACCTTCTTCTTATCACCGATTAGCCTTCGTACTTGTGGAGGGGCGGTGTTCGAAATGGTCAGCAACCAGGGTGTGATCTTATGGTCCCCGTTTGCATAGTTTCGTTCGGTTCGGTATCTACTTTGTAACTACGCTTACTGTTAAACCAAACAGGACATTCGGCTGTTGAGTATGTTATAGGAACTGCAGCACTTCGTAGAGTATTTGCACCCCAAGAGGTACCCCCTAATTTCCGAAGCATATTATTCCTTATTTTAAGTTTTTGAGATACCTTCGAGATATATTTTCCAAAAGTAAGGGATTTATCGAGAGCTATTCACAAGTACGTTGAATGTGGATTGTGTTTAAGATGTGCTTCATCAACCTCTACCTTTAACTCTTGGCTTGCAGGTTTATTGAACAGATGGAAAGCACATGTTTCAGATTTGAAGAATTAGTTCGAAGCCTCCATCTTTTGTAATAACTGTTAAGTGTAGACAGATCGGACGTGAGGATTGCAGATCCTGAGTTCAGATCCTGTTATTGTGTGCTTAGGGATAAGTCATCTGCGTAGATAAATGTTCTCGAATCGGTTTGGGGCATATCGTTAATCTAGATGTTGAAAAGGAAGGGGGCAGGAACGGAGCCTTGGGGAAGTCCATTTTTAATTCTTCTTAGGCTGCTTGTAATTAATAAGGACTGTTATTCTGCAATTACTTAGCATAGATTGAATAAGCCTGGTAGTCTTAGCACACGGAACCATTTTCATGAATTTAGATGTCGTCCTCTTCTTCGGCACCGTGTCATAGGTCAATGAATGCAACTCCCGTTTTGAAGCACCTTTGGAATCCTGCCTCAATGTGAGTAGAAAGAGCCCACACCTGATCACAACAGCTCCTTCCACCTCTAAACCTTGCTTGGTCAGTTATAATATTACTGTGAGCTTTTCTATTATAAATTAGCCTCTCAAGCAATTTGTAGCACAATAGTGCTACAGGTCTGTAGTGTGATGGGTTATCAGGGGGTTTACCGAGCTTTAGAATAGCCAAGATACTTGTAAGTATATTTGGGATCTCCCCATTATCCATACATCTTCATAAATACCCCGCTAGCCGGGTTTCGGCGTGTGGCAGGGGGGTTATGCTGAGAGTTAAACCTAGCTATCCAGATTCTCGCCATAGGTCTAAGTTTTTTCAGAAACTCGTGGAAGATATTTTCCACCCCCTTCATCTGTGGTAAAGCTGAGTCTGTTTCTTCTACATTCAAAGGTCTTGACTATTCTGACTCCAGTGGGAGCAGATTCCTTGAGTATTATGATGCGAGGGGAATTTCTATCAATAAGAACATTTCGGCTTATACACTGAAGTATATCAGCTTAGGAGGGAACAACCATTCCGACTGTAATGTGTTAAGTCCACGTTTTCTACCGTTTCTTTCCATTTCTGAGGTCTTCCTTATTTTATATTTTTTTCTCAGTACCTTGAAGATTGGCAGCTCGGTTTGAACGTAGAAAAATGTGTAGCAATGATCCGCTCCCAGAACAGAAATTAATCCAAACCCCCTATCACATTAGTGGCGCAACGTTAGAATTCGTTAGTCAGTATAAATATTTAAGAGTCCTTTTCAGAGTTAACTTATCGTTTAAAAGGCACATCCAAGACGTAGTGCGGTCAGCCGATAGGCCATTTGAGGCTATGTAACCGCGTTCTCAGGGGTATTAAATCAAGTGTCCAGGAGGTGGCCCATTTCTCGCTTGTTTGTCCATTACTTGAATACTATTGCGCGGTACGGAATCCACACTAGAATGGACTGATCTTGGATCCAGAGCGCGTACAACGCTCGTTTCGATAAGGGAGATTATAGTATCGAGAGCAATGTATATGAAATTATCGAAACCCTCGGCTGGAAATGATTTACGGATAGAACAACCGAGTTACTTCATGATATTTGTTACGTCATTTTCTTCCGCAAATTTTATTCCTTTTCGTGAATATTTTAACAACTTAAACGTTACCTTCAGGAACAACTGTTTGCTGTTTACGCATCATTATTCTTTTGCTGAGTAATACTTATTATCTATCAGGTAAATAAATAATTCATCGACAGCGATGTTCTCAAAGCAAATTCGTTGTACGATTCGCTGGTATGTGAAAAAGGTACTGAAGACTGCCGTAAGACTCATATCAATTTTGTTTCATATTATAACAAATAATGTGGTGAATAGAATTCAGCTTTGAGAAGAAACATTACAAGAGTGCATTATAATTACGTGTACTTGCCGGATGCAAAAAATATCAGTTTAACCAACACTTATTCACGCACTGAAACTGCCTTTCACATATTAGTTAAAATTGCAGGTCCCACCGATTCTACAGTAAGCTCAACTTCACTGCTCGTCGGTTGCAAACACTTCTAAACCGCTCTATGTACCCGAGTTATCAGGGGTATTCAATAGAGTATCCAAGAGGTTGCTTATTTCTCCCTCGTTCGTCCATTACTTGAGTACCGTTGCGCAGTGTGGAATCCGCACGAAAAGGATAGAGCGTGTACAACGCAGAGCTGCTCTTTTCGTTAAGGGAGATTATAGTATTGAGAGCAATGTATCGGAAATTATCGAAACCCTGGAAATCGTGGAATTGACTTACGGATAGAACAACCGAGTATAGGCACAAGTTATTCCAGAAATTTTAAGTACTGATTTGCTTGACGAAATACGCGATACCGTGATTCCCGTTCTCAACGAGCGCGATTTCCGAAACCAGACGTCAAAGAGATTTCGCGAGTTTACAGCGAGAACAGATAACTGTTACTGGTCTCTCTTTTTTAATAGGAATACCAATCAGGTAACTTATTAATTGGTTCGGTGTTTTCACACCCACTGCCATTCGCCATACGGCGGCTTGCGAGGTACTAATGTAAATGTGATTGGATGGACTGATTTTCAGACTCTTTCGGCATGTTGTAGAAGAAATGGTATACAGCTGAGTAAGAAATTCATTATTTTTGAGATTATGATGGCTTTCAACCCGAATTAAAGCTTACCATTATGTCGCTTTATAATGAACGTTTTTCAAAATAGTTTTGGCAACTTTCATTTTTCCATGAGTTGCAGCAATGAGCGCGACCGTTCCATGAGCAACATCGGAGTTCACTTCAAGAGGGTGAACCAAGTATAGTTTCGACGAATTCCTGTAATTAGTAACGAGACTAAGCAAAGGTTTTATAACATTATATTTTTTGTTTTTATGGTACATATTTCAGATTTATACTTTCCACTACACAACCTTTATTATTTATTTCGATAACATGAACTTTTCACGGCATTCTTACCATCTATTTTGTTCTTCATCTATTTTGAATAAATCCATAGCAAATATTTTAGAAAATTGGCATGAAAATGTTGACATTCAATAATTTTTTAAATATATTTTTTGTTGCCCTCGTTTTAGGGAAGGGAAATTATATACAGGCTATAAATTTCCACTCTTTGTACTCGATCGCGTATTTTCTGAGTGTTGTGTATATTTGAAAGTTTCTCTTGTCTTTATCTTTGAAAGTTTCTCTTCTTTCGTAGCCTACGGCAGACTTATGTTACGGCTACGGCAGACTTCTTCATTTCCTCATCGAAATTCGAGCATGTGCACCATGCGTTTTACCCTGCTTACATTATCCTTGAACGGGAGGGATTTAATGTGTGTACTTATATAGTTGAATATAATAATCGGCATTCACAGAAAATCTAGCAAATAACATCCATCATCCTATCCTATAAATGCTATTTTTTGTCCTACGCATGAATAATTTGCATTCTCAAAATTAAACCATTTGTTTACCGCAATTATTAAAAAATAAAATATCTCTGCATCGAATGCATTCATACTATATACATTTTTCACAAATCAATAGCTGAAATTTTTAGTATGGAGAAACTTATACTCATAATACTTAATACTCATACAAGAATAATTTATATTATATTTAATTTATAGGAAATAGGAAACTGTTCTCATATATTCTGGTAATCTTTCGCTTGCTGCAAATCTTTCACCACTAAAATATCACCGAATCTTGGACCATCCTCTCTCTCCGAGGAGAAATGAAATAACCCGTTTTTCTAACAAAGAAAACATGCAAGAATGGCTGATTTTTTAATAAAGAACTATTATAAGAAATTTTGGGGCTATGGAATGCACTTTGCCCACTGCATTCCATCTTATTTAGCACTAGCAAATTGCAAGCGCCATCCAATATCAATAAAAATAGGGGAGAATCTTAAAGGTAATCTCCGTCCATTTCTCAGCGGTGTTTGAGAATTGATAATAATCCATTAACATAATAAAATAAACAAGTCAGCGACACAGAGAAGCAAATGTTCGCTAATTTCCATTCGTAGTGGTTATATGAGCATTTGTTCCTGAACGGGTATTCATTATTGGCTTTTATAAATGTGTAGATACGTCGTTACCATTTTCATAAGGAACTATAAGTTATTATTTAGTTATATTTTAACGAAAAACAAAATAACACTTTCATCCATAAGGTTAAATACAACTATTCGATACTTCTATGGATCGGCAGAAAGGTCAACCAGATTCGTAAAAGCGTTCCTAAAATATGCTGATATGATTATGATGAGTGATAATTAAGAATATTTAATTTATTACATCGTAATAATTAATAACTCATCGATAAGTTTAGATTTAACATCTCGTCCACATATAATAACTAGTCTCAATATAGTTGACGGTATTTCAGACCATGAACTGATAATGGCAGAAGTGAAGGCATTTATGGTTAAATCTCTTAAGTCACCGAGGCAAGTATACGTAAGGAAGAAGGTCCTGTCAGAGTTTTTTCAAGTCCATTCTTCCTTGGGATTTTTCCTGGGTGCGCACCATCTTGCGCAAAGTCACCCTAACTCGTTTTCGCAAGTATACGTATTTTGCAAAGCGAAATTTTCGGAGTTCAAGAGTTACATTAACGAGCGCAGCGATGATTTCTGCCGCTTTGTGGGTGCGAACACAGTCGATGATAGCTGGATAGAGTTTCTTCGCATAATCAAAGAAGGTTTAGTTAAATACGTTCCGACTAAGAATGTGCGCGAGCGAAAAGAACCACGTTGGACGAAGCCAAAATTGCGAGCATTGCATAGGAAGCAAAGATTAATTCGCTCGCGACTGAGGACACTTAAAGCTTGCGGAGGAAACCCAGAGTTCGAATAGCAAAAGTATAGAGAAGTGCGAAAGCTAGTTAGAATTTCAGGAATATCGATCTAGAACCTTGCTGGAATCACTAGGTGGCGATCAGAAAGAATTTTGGTCGTATTTTCGTGAGGCTCGTGGAGGTCAGTCTTCAGTACCTAGCCTAATAAGCGAAGAGGGAGTTACCACCAATAAATCGATAGAAAAAGCGAATCTACTTAATCAGCATTATCAGAAATGCTTCACTGTAGACAATGTCCAATTTAATGATTTTACTACATGTATTAATTCCGAAATGAGTCCCATTGAGTTATCAGTTGATGGAATTGGAAAGACAGATCGATAGGAAAAAGGCTCCTGGACCCGAAGGTATTCCCTCCCTTGCCATACAAACGTTAGCTATAGTGAGCTTGCACCCCTTCTTCTCGTCTTCTACCAGAAATCATTGGATACTGTCCAAATGTCGTGGAAAAAAGCAAACGTCACGCAGTGGGCTAGAATCGAAAAAAGCTGGCCAAGAGGCCAAAAAAGTTTTTTTAGAGTGAGGAAAGTGAAACTTCGCATAGGTATTCAGAAAAGATAGAATTTTGTTGTTCTGTGAGATAAAAATTTGCTAGTAGAGTAAAATTACTGTGGAATAAGTTTATAACATTCAAAGCAGGAATATAACATGATAATTGCTAAAAAAAGATAATAAGACTGCCGTATAGGCAACGTGACAGAATTCTTAGTGACCGTGGCGCTCAGCCGGGCCATGCCGCGGGATCGAAAAAGCTATCGCAATCCCAGGGTAGCAGGTGAATCGAAACAGTTCCTTCACATTCTATATTTAGAAACCTTAGGCATTGACGCGGTATAAGAGACTCGGTAGTGTAGCGCCGTTTTCCTAGTTGCTTTCCTCACTTTATCTCAAAACTTGGCCGAAAAAGGTGTCCGCCATTTTGTTGCGTAAAATGAGCAGAGGTCCAATTATGAGCACAAAACTATAACGAATCAAAAGAACAAACATCATGCTAAAATATGGCATCATCGGTTTTTCCATCAGTTTCCTTTAATTACGTCTGCATCGCAGCAAACTTGAAAGTTTTTCAGAAAAATCCGAGAACATTCTTTTCTGTGAAAATTGCCCAAGTTTGACACCCTTTATCTTTTTGACGCGCACAAATTACGAAAAATAAAAGACAGAACAACAAAATTCAATCCAGCACGGGTTCCGAGGGGAAGGTCATGTGAGACCCAGTTAGCCCATAAACGACATAGCTAAGTCAGCAGATAAGGGTGTCAGAACAGACGCAGTATTTTTAGATTTCAGGAAGGCATTTGACAGATTGTCCCACATTAAACTATTTCAGAAGCTGAATGCGTACGCTATTCACAAAAACGTAGTTAGATGGATAAAATCTTTTCTCGAAAGCAGATCTCAGCGTGTTGCGTTGTACGGAATTTTATCCCAAGAAGTACGTATCACATCAGGTGTTCCGCAGGGAAGCGTTTTAGGACCGATTTTGTTCCTTATTTACATTAAAGACCTGGTGGTTAATGTAAAAAGCAAAGTTACATTATTTGCTGATGATACTGATATATAGAGAGATTGTATCAGAAGATGATAGTAGTATTCTTCAGAGCGACGTAATATCAAGTTGGTACAAATATTGGTAGCTTGATTTAAATGCGAAGAAGTGCGTTGATATGACTTTCAGGCGTTCCACCAACGTTATTAGCGAACAATACCAAGTTTCAGGATATCCTTTAGAGTTCGTGCGTCAAAATAAATACCTAAGAGTTACACTCAGTAGCAGTTTATCGTTCAAGGAACATATTCGAGATTCTATAGAAAAGGGAAATAGAATGCAAAGATATAAGTATTCTTATTAATGTCGATGATTACCGTCGATGAAATGGAGCCGCTATCTCACTCTCGAAACTAATATGAAAAATTACTTTCACTAACAAACATTTAACTAAATACATTATAATTAACCTGATATAAATCAAGATATTACAAATTTTTTAAGTCAGGAAAGTACAAAATTCTACAATAATAGTGTCCGAAATTTTTATAAGCATTTCTCCTGTTTAAAAACATTTTAAACATCAACATTTTTCCAGTTTTGAAACTGTTCGTAAGGTCGTCCACCCGAGGGCTGGCTGGATCCTTAACCATTAGCTATCAAATACTTGGGAATAAGGCATACTAGGCAAGGTGAGCGAGTGAGAAAAGAGGTAGTTTTCAATTGTTTTTCTCAATGATCCAGGCTACTAGCAAGCCCACATAAGTGAAACTCAATACATATAAATATTTATTTCCGCTTGGAAAGTGAAGGATGAATTCTTAACCCAACTAAGCAGGTTTCATATAATCTCGGCCATGACCAAAACTGAGACAAAAGTAAACGATAGATACACTTGCATCTATCTAAAGAAAAAATATTCAGACCATTAGGGAATAGTTTGAGAACATAAGGCAACGACTACAGTTCAAAAACATTGCCAAAATGGAATGAGCAATTTGTAAAAGCCTTTAGGATGAGTGGAGTTATTTTCTACAGCCCCTCAGTTTTCGAAGAGTTGGATTTTCTTCTTCGATCTTAGAGCCACACGAGAGAAGAAAGCGGGGCGTGAAGGAAGGTTCATTAAACGAGAAGAGGGAAGGAATTGATTGATCGGACGGAGCCTTTACTGTGGGGAGGAATGGCTTGATAAAATACGTGACAAGAAAAAGGAAGAGGGGCGTTAAAGACGGAAAGCACAATCGCTCCTCCAACTGCTTCTATCGCACACAAGTCCCTTTTTCAATTCCCATTACGAAACCGCGGATACTACATCAAATTACGTCGACTTTTCCTTATCCACTAAAAAATAATTTACGGCTCAACTAGAGCTATTCATTCTCATTGCAGAGCAACTGTGGATTCGGCCATGCGGTGACCACAATTATTCCTTGTTCATTTTCCAACCCACGATCAGAGATATCCATTGGTTTTTGGTAATGCTCCTAAAACTACCCTGAAAGTAACCACAAAGCTATGCTGATAAAGATAAGCGATAAATAGTAGATAAAAACAAGCTCAAACTCCCATTTATAATTGCAACATAAGATTTACTAATTAATTTAAATAAATATTTACGAACCTTTATCAACATTCCTATTCCACACACTGCCGTTCCGCGTTTAATAGGGAGTGTAGATATTCCTCTTTAGCTTATTGTTGTATCGTTCGTGGAAAGAATGAATCCCTAAACGACTGACTCATCCTCGCATCTATTTTCTTATTTCACGCATATCAAAATATTATTGCTTAGGTCAATGAGAACGCTTATAATTTTCACAACATTTGTCGTTCCTTACCGGTTCCGACTTGAACAGCATTTTTTACGTCCAACCGCAAACAGTATATTCAATCGTGCAATCATTATAACGTGGAATCTGATACACAAATAACTTAAAGAAAAGATAGGCTCAATTACATTCCACACAGTGGTTACGTAAACGTACATGCAGTCTTTCACTAATTTACCTCTGTTGAAGCAATTGTGTTTTTGTTGTGATTAAATGCACGTCAGGAATATGGAGCTAAATACTAAATAACTTATTTCACTGCCAATGCGTAAGTATTTATCACATTTATAAAATAATCTTATAACTTAGAAATAAATTTCACAACACCCAACGTACATGTGATGATTTAGGAAAAGGAAAAAAGTTCTTCGGTTTAAAGCACCCAAATTCACAAACTTATTAGCTTCGCTGTAAAAGACCGCAGATGACAATTATCGCGCCGCACGGTGACGAAAACGGTCCAAGCGTTAAAGGGAGATTACTGAAAAATAAAAAAATCTAAAAAAAGTAATTTGTTTTTCTATCTTTTTCTAAGGACTTACTTAACGACTCTCGTGTCATACAATATGTATTAATTTAATGGTTTATCGCCGCAGTAGACGACGTCTGGTGGCAGCGCAAGGGAAATAATACAATATAAACTATTAAATTACAGCACAGCAATACACAATGCAATGAACTGAATTCCCATACAAGAATACAATTTATACAACAGTCAGTCAGTACATAACCTCAATTTACAGAACATACAACAATTACCAAAACAACAATCCTTAACCCATACATCCCCTCTAACCTCTCTCCAATTTAGGCGGCAGTTCTTACATTTAATTAATTACTTTAATGTACAAATTGTTTTTAATTTATACCAGGTAATTAACAATATCTTCTTTTGTCTGTCAATAATAATCTTTTATATATCATATATATAAAAAGCAAATATCTGTCCGTCAGTCCGTCCCCCTACTTATCTCAGAAACGACTTGACTTACTGATCTAAAACAAACTGCACTGTGTTTCAACGATGCTGAAACTCCCAGAAAAACTATTCTCATTTCTGTAAAAAAGGAAAATGATCATAGATTCTTATTTTAGTCGTGAAATA
Source organism: Ladona fulva (assembly GCA_000376725.2). Lineage (NCBI taxonomy): Eukaryota > Metazoa > Arthropoda > Insecta > Odonata > Libellulidae > Ladona > Ladona fulva. Next base: position 169,894 of record KZ309589.1, read on the forward strand.
TTGATATACAGTCGAACCTCCCTATAACGACCACCCACAGGGTACCTCAAAATCGGTCGTTATAGGAGGTGGTCGCTATGGAGAGGTCAAGTGGGGGAGGGGAGGTGGGGGTTCAACGCGGCAAATTCAACATTTCATCTAGTAAAAACAACCAAAAAAACATTTCTTTTCAC
>KZ309589.1:171117-182454 GCA_000376725.2 Ladona fulva
AATATATTGAGTTATTATGACCTTACGACGGAATTTTTTTGTGCTTAGGACCAGATATATACGATAAAAGATTTATTTTTAAACTAAATTAAGTCCCGTCATGCTTGGCGGTTGCGTTTACTAGTATATAAATGAAGACATTTCCAGAGTCATCGTTGTGAGTATATTTTTTTTTCAAGAATCAGCAATACTTTAAAATATTAAGTTCCAATTGTACCCACTAATATTTAATACTTTACATGATCCTTTTACACATCCGTCTAAATTCCTTCCTGGATTTCGGTAAGGAATTGAAGGACTCTATTCCATTCCTTTACTTCAGGTAACCTATTCCATTCCTTTACCCCCCTGTTTAGAAATGAATACTTTGCCATATGTGTCTTTTGCATTCTTACTTTTATCTTTTCATTGTGATCGCCACGAGCAACATCATTTGGTTTCTCTGAAATTGAGTTCTCCATGCTTCGCTAGCGTTCTTTACTTGAAAAATTTCTACTAACCTATTGGCTTTCCTCCTTTTTGCTAACGATTCTCACCCAAGAATTTCTAACATTTCTGTTACGCTATCTTTCTATTCGAAATACACTTAAGGGCTTCATTTATGCGTTTAGCGACTTTTTCGCGGTAAATCTGACGATATTTTAGAGACTAAGTAGGCATTTGTAATTGAGTAGTATAAACGGCGACAATACCAGCTATAGTTTTGGGCCCTGCCCCAAAACTATAGCGGCCCCAAAGGGCGTTCTTCGAACGATAAATAGTTGTGTAATGGTTTTTAAAGCGGTCCGAAATCGTTTCGAGGGAGCGGAAAAGACGTTAACGAAAGGTAAGGTCACCTCCGAAAGCCGAGGTTAAAACGCCATTTTTCTCCAAAACGATTTCCTGAGCAATAAAAACCGAAGCGATCTACACTCGCTTTTCTCTCAGAGAACGCCGCTCAACTTCTAGAAATTCTTTTCAAATCACATAAAGAATGGGTATTCCAAAGCATATATTTGAAAGCAATTTCAGGACCCTACGCCGGCATTAAATCACAGGAAGTGCTTTTATTCAAATGTTTGCTCTCTCCGAATTGGATCGGACCCAAAACGCCGCCGTACCTGAGGAACCGCAGACCCTAAACACGGATGCTGCACTACTTTATTTGGACGAGCACCAAATTGGAAAACGTTTCTACTTTTTCCTGATCCCTAATAAGAGAAGAAATATGAATCTGGAGATTACTTGAAACGGGTCTTGCGAAGCTCCCGTCGAACTGAAGGGCATCTAAGCATACATCACCTTTACTAAGTAACCTTTCGGTAAGTTAGAGAAAGATCTTGCTGCTGACGTATTCAAAGAAATACATAAAACCATTTAATTTGCAATACTTAGCGTTGGACCGAACGGAGTGGATTGATGGTCAAAATTTCTGAATCCATTTAAAATATTTTATTCACATGTAAGATATGAATTTTATTTTTAAACTTCTATCGAAATAGATGTCACAAAACAAATACATAACAATGAGAGAATGATGAAACATCTAAATATTCTTTTCGTTGAGTAAATCTACATCTACCCCTGCAAGCTGCCTTTCGGCTGATGGCAGGGAGTGCTTGAACCATGACTTTGCTTCGACCATTGTCACATTTCATAGAAGAATTTAGAACAAATAATTACGAAATTTCATATCTCATTTGCTATATATTTTATTTCCTGAAAATCGAGTGAGTCTCTCTTAGTATGTAGTTATCAATTTTCACCTCCCATTGTTTCTTAATGGGCAGTCGAGCTATTCTGAGGTGTGTACGGGTGAATTTTCGCCTAAAACTAGAGAACCAATGCTTATAAATCATGCAAAATTGCAATTTTTTAAAAAAACCGACGACTTAAGGATTTTTTTGTGTATTCATTGGTCTCAGGTTCGATCCCATGCGAGTCAATGCGTTCCCATAAAGTATTATGTAAACTTCATATTAATCTTTTTCGGGCTCTATTTCTATAGCAAAATGAAACAATAATCACCATACTAATCTAGAGAATATTTTCATAAGAAAGATTTTTTATACAATCGTATTTTTAACATCGATTAAGGATTCCGGCTCCAGATTATGAGAACTTTGATTTGAAAATTTCCGTTTTTGATAATCTGTCCCCTTGAGCTAAGTTAAGATGAGAGATGTTAGTTTCTCTTTTGTACAAATATGACTACTATATTTAATCCTATCTCTATTTTCCCCGTTGAGAATCAACGGGCACTTCAGCTAGTTTCCAATAAATAGATTATTTGCGGTATTCTAATCTATATATATAAATCAGAAATTCTGTGGGTTTGTTTGTTCGAGATAGGAGTCCACACCGTTTGTTCGATTTGCGTCAAATTTTGCATACGTGTTCTCTGAGACCCAGAAGGAAGTACTGTCATATTTCTATTTGATAACTTTGCTGGGTTTGATCCAAGATCGTTCAGATAGATTTCCATAAGAAATACACGTTCAGTCCGATTTTATCGGTTGCAGACTTTATTTCTTTTGCAAAATTAAATTAGAATGAATAGTCGTGTAAAATCAAAATAAGTACCAAAGGAAGGGAAATTGAATACAGATTCTTATTGTGGTCGTGGAATATCGCTTTCGATTCAAAGTTGCGAGAATTTAGATATAACATACGAATATTTTATAAAATTTTGAGGTTTTAAACAAGACGCCCCCCTGACGACCAATGCTATTGTTGATTCTGAGTTCTTGCATTTCCCCATAAGAATGCATGTGGATTTAGGCCAATTTTAAAGGAAATTGACGATACGAAGAGGAGGAAATTATTCAGAGATTTTAATTATTACAGTCACGAAAAATTTGTAGTGATGAATCGCTGAGGCAACAAACATACGTAGCACCGTAATGAATTAATGGAGATGGATGAATAACTTTTTGTCTATCAATTTGGACTCTTGACATATTTTACGATTAGAACCGGAAGTTGAAAATCTTGCAAACTTGCACATTAACTTGAAAATTTTCATAAGTAGGAAATTCCATAAAGATTAACATTCTTATCGTTGATTGTAGATTACGGCTTCGAAATTTGATTAGAAAATTCTTGTTTTCGATAACCTGTCCCGTTGGACTAAACTAAGATTGCGAGATGTTACTTTCTCTTATATACAAATAGGTATACTATACTTAATCCGACATCTATTTTCCCCGTTGAGAATCAACGGGTACTTCAGCTATTATATTTATAAAGTGGAAATTCGTGGGTTTCTTTGTCTGAGATTGGAGTCCACACCGTTTGTCCCATTTGCGTCAAACCTTGCATACGTGTTCTCTGAGATCTGTAAGGAAGTACGGTCACCTTTTCACTCGATAACATTACTGGGTTTGAACCAAGATCGTTCAGATAGATTTCCATAAGAAATACACGTTAAGTTCAATTTTTTTGGTTACATACTTTATTTCTTTTGCAAAATTACACTAGAAGGAATAGACTTATAAAATCATACCAAATACCAAAGGAAGGGAAATTGAATACAGATTCTTAATTTTGTCAAGGAATATCGCTTTCGTTTCGAAGTTGCGAGAGTTTAGATAAAATATAAGAATATTTAAGGTAATAAACAACCCTTCCCCCTGACGACCAATGCGATTGTTGATTCCGAGTTCATGTATTTTCCCATAAGAATGCATGAGTATTTAGGCCCATTTAAAAGCAATATACGATTTGAAGAGGAGAATATTTTTTAGTAATTTTAAGAATTATCACGAACAATTTGTAGTGATGAATCGCAGGGGCAACAAACATACGATTCGTATCATCGTAATGAATAAATGGAGATGGATCTGTAACTTTTGTCGATCAATTCGGACTTTTACATATTTTACGATTGAATTTCCCATCAAAAGATTATAAAATGACAACTTCCATACATTACTTATTGTTAAATGTTCTCAATGAAGCATTAAATGTTGCAACTTTTAAAGTTGCTTACTTTGTACGTTTCCTCAATTGGCTATCTTTTCTTCAATGTCGTCAAAAAGGCTGAGTTGATCGATTAGAACCAGAAGAACCCGGAATAATCTTGCAAACTTGCACATTAACTTGAGACAAGTTTCGTAAGAAGGAAATTCCATAAAGATTCACATTATAATCGTCGATTGTAGATTTCGGCTTCGAAGTACGAGAACTTTGATTAGATTGAAAATCATTGTTTTCAAAAACCTGTCCCATCGGACTAAACTAAGATGCGAGACGTTATTTTCTCTTATGTACAAATACTATATTTAATCCGACTTCTATTTTCTCCGTTGATAATCAAGGGGCACTTCAGATAGTCTGTTATATAAATTAAATTACATATTTACTGAAATACTAAACGAAATAAAAGTTACATTCTTCTCGTTAATGTTAGATCTAAATCAGTCAAATTCTTATCACAAAACTAAAGAAGGATTTTTTGAAAATTTTGTCAGTTTTGGAATAGTTTCACTATGACTTGCATTGTCCTCGTCACGTAAAGTAAGGTTTGCCCATTACGAATACAGGTTGAATTAAATAATATAATATTCGATAGTGAAAGATAACATTATATGTAACATTCAGATGATCTTTTCACTCCATGAAAGCAATTATTTGAACGGACAAAACCATTCAGATGAATATTTTAAGAAATACGATTTGAAACATGATTGGAATAAAATTCTGCCTTTTTTGAATAAATATTCTCCCATCACAGCAAAATGTAACTAATTAATAACTTCATGGAGACCCTGGATACTTCAGCACGAATTTAATAGAAATCAGCAGAAGGAAAGCGGTAACAACTTCTTACTTTGATGGAATACATGTTGCCTCCAAAATATGGTTTTCAATATGCACGAGATTAAAGCAGTCTGCCAGAATAGGTGCACCTATTTTGATGAGCTTTTCCATATCTTTCCTCCTTAAAAACCACATTTCGGAGCAAAAACCACTGCAGCGACAAAGAAGGGACAACTTTGGCATTTGCTCCGAAATCCAGATGAGACGGCTCAATGCCACAGCCGCTGCGCCCGTAATAATCAATTGCATCCTTCTAATGGTTCTTGGTTCGACACCAGAATGACTCAGTTTCTCGATGAGGTTATATTGGAATCTGGGACTGCGCGAAACAAGACGTGGAATCTACTTAATGGCGATACTTTTGCTGGAACTTTTCCATGGTTTTATTTTTCGTGGACGGAGTCAGATTGTGTTTTCTTTGAAATAATCATAGAGCGGGAATATTTCGCTGGCCAACATTTTACTTGGGATCCATAAGGTTGTTTGACCTTTGAATGCCTATTAGGGCCCTTTGAGGACCTCCGTATGAATATAACAAAGACCTCTTAAATGACACTGCGAAGGAAAGATTGCACATTTGGGATGAGAATGGTTATTCCTAAGGCCCCGAAATGAGGGAAGGCTTCTAAGGTAGGGCGCGTAAAAATATGCTAATGTATATACATTGACGACACAGATAGCAAAATGAACATATCCGAGGACGGATATTAAATGCGAAGGTAGCATTTTACTATCAAACGATTCAGCTCTTATTCAAAGGTGGTGCGTAAATAGCAACTATAGCTCAAATACACAGTAATTAATTTCTTCGAAAGGAGACAACGGCGTGAAAACAACCCGTACAAAATTAGTGGAACGAATTTAAATGAATTCGACTCAGTAGAATATCCAGGAATCAAACTTACAAATAATTTTAACTGGAGCACACATATTCAAAAAATACGCAGTAAAGCAACTAAAAACCTATGTTTCATAAAGCGTATTGTAGGTATATGCGATGAAAAGGTTAGTTAAGGTGCTATTTCACCTCAGTTAGGCTCACTCTGGAATATGCGGCGAGTTTATAGGATCCAGCGGATGAAATGTATGATCGCGAACTCGAAAAAACGCAGCAATACGATTTGTTAAAAAGGGCTACGATAGAATAGCAAGCGTTCGGAAAATGCAGAGGTTCGAGAAAAGCTCCAGAAAGCCGTTGTTTGCGAGCAAACTAACCGATGAAAAATTCCAAAAAGCAGGGAATAGGGTTCTTAGTGGTCACACTTTGCAAGTATTGTTCTCAATACGTATTTCAGTAACTCGTTCCCATCTTCAGGAGAGGCAGTGTGCTGGGTGAGAACAAAATTAATGAATCGGGCAGAAAAAGAAAACTTGAAACTCCCGTATTACGCCAAGGCCAACAAAACCTTTAGATCTGCGAGATGGCAGTCAGAAACGATCTCTGCTTTGCTTCATCGAATGAATATGACAGGCCACAGCCTGTAACCTGAAAGGCGAGAACGACTTTTCCCAACAGATAACATTTGATACACAAGTTCCTGTATTTCTAACGTCCAAACAACCAAGATGGATGGACTTGGACTTAAGAAAGGTAATTGCGACAAATTTCGGAAAGAAGTGGACGTAAACTTTCAGTAGATCCCACCATTCCTAGAGAACTACAGAAAATTCTCTGCTGTAAAAGCCAAAAACGCCATTCCTTGTGGATACAAGAAAAATTATATACCTAGCTGGTCAAATAATCTCGAAGAGTTATGCAATGAAAACAATGAAACGGGTGACCGGAACTGGTGCACAAGGTCTTTTCTCTATTGGATAAATTTACATTAGTACCTCGCAAGCCGCCGTATGGCGAATGGCAGTGGGTGTGAAAACACCGAACCAATTAATAAGCTACCTGATTGGTATTCCTATTAAAAAAGAGAGACCAGTAACAGTTATCTGTTCTCGCTGTAAACTCGCGAAATCTCTTTGACGTCTGGTTTCGGAAATCGCGCTCGTTGAGAACGGGAATCACGGTATCGCGTATTTCGTCAAGCAAATCAGTACTTAAAATTTCTGGAATAACTTGTGCCTATACTCGGTTGTTCTATCCGTAAGTCAATTCCACGATTTCCAGGGTTTCGATAATTTCCGATACATTGCTCTCAATACTATAATCTCCCTTAACGAAAAGAGCAGCTCTGCGTTGTACACGCTCTATCCTTTTCGTGCGGATTCCACACTGCGCAACGGTACTCAAGTAATGGACGAACGAGGGAGAAATAAGCAACCTCTTGGATACTCTATTGAATACCCCTGATAACTCGGGTACATAGAGCGGTTTAGAAGTGTTTGCAACCGACGAGCAGTGAAGTTGAGCTTACTGTAGAATCGGTGGGACCTGCAATTTTAACTAATATGTGAAAGGCAGTTTCAGTGCGTGAATAAGTGTTGGTTAAACTGATATTTTTTGCATCCGACAAGTACACGTAATTATAATGCACTCTTGTAATGTTTCTTCTCAAAGCTGAATTCTATTCACCACATTATTTGTTATAATATGAAACAAAATTGATATGAGTCTTACGGCAGTCTTCAGTACCTTTTTCACATACCAGCGAATCGTACAACGAATTTGCTTTGAGAACATCGCTGTCGATGAATTATTTATTTACCTGATAGATAATAAGTATTACTCAGCAAAAGAATAATGATGCGTAAACAGCAAACAGTTGTTCCCGAAGGTAACGTTTAAGTTGTTAAAATATTCACGAAAAGGAATAAAATTTGCGGAAGAAAATGACGTAACAAATATCACGAAGTTACAATCGAACCCTCGATCTTGTGAATACCTGCCGCTCACGCTAACCACTACGTCATAGCTAACTGCATCTGAGGAATAAGATGCGTTAGTTGTTATTCAAAGCTCAAATTGATGGATTTTGGGGTTATTCCTAAACTCCTTTTTTTAAGAAACAAGGAATATTTAAGAAATACTTTAACATATTGGTCCTTATTTTTGCTAAAGAAGTTAATGTAGAGTTGATTTTTAAGATACGTTTGACGCAGTGGTAGAGTAAGTGTTAAGTGTATCTTTTACAATCAAAACTCACCGTAGCCTCACCGCCAGTCAAATCAAACAGTGGTTCACTCAGCAGTCAAATTATTTCATTTGAATACTCCACAATTACATTCAGAACCGAAGGCTCCTCATTGTGATCTCAAAGATGACTAATCGTGCTTTAAATAGTTATTGCTCGGCCTCATTAATTACCTTAATTATCTAATGTTTTCTTGAGGGTCCATTTTGTATCATTTAGTATTTTATTTTATTTTTATTATTATTTAAAATTATGAGGTTATTCGTTTTATTTCCCCGTTCTGCTTATAATATGCAAATACATCACCATATTCTTCATTATTAGTAATGTTGTTTTTATTGCTTTCCTAAAATCCAGGATTATGGCGTCAATCCTAAAGCCTTCGTGAACTGCTCGCATTATATCGTGATTAAGTATTGCTCACAAGAGCGCCCTTTGCGGAAATCATGTTGACTGCTCGTAATCGCAACATTATCGCTGAGAAAACGCATTAAAAGGGCCATCTACTGAGAGACCCTCCGGGTAGAGAAGATGGTGGGCAGAATCCGGAAGCAAGTTATGAGTGTTTACCAAAACCAATCAGCAGCTTGGGAGACGGCCGTCGTATTTAATCAGTAATGTGTACTCGATTCTATGGTCGTGTACTTGATTCTATGGTCGTGTACTTGATTCTATGGTCAAACATCACATAAAGAAGCAGTTGTCCTCATGAATGCCTCCTTTTACATAACGCACATATTCGCAATCGATTCCCAAACAAACATTGGCAATTATTAATACATCATTCATCCCGCTATCAGAGGATCCCGATTTTTTTCTACCGAGAGAATTTCGAAGCCGGTAATCTCGTGGGCGATGATTGATACTAAGATTTCATGCACAATAGCCGCTCGTTTTTTATTGAAGACATCAGAAGAGGATTCATTGAAAAGGAAGACCCATTTTCCGTGACGGCAATTTAACCGTCATTTTTTGTGAAGTGGTTCCTTCGCCTGAAAGATTCGAACAAAAAGTAGAGATGTTTCCTGAAATGAGATGTGGGCCTTTGTTCATGCGCGGGTCCACGAAAGGGAGATTCGCCGAATCTCGATTTTCGTTTCCAGGCGCGTTAACAGAGCTCGAGATATTAGGAAAAGAGAAGTTCTTTGAGGCTGAATATTTATTTGATTTGCGCCGATATATTTAAGCTCCGCAACGATTCTTCACAGAAATTATCTAAGGTTTATTTTAAAAGGAGAACACGGATATTAAAATGCAAAGTCTTCGACCTTAAGTTTACATCGTTATAGAGCATTTTACACTACGAATTTTCTAACTATATAAATAAACGTGAGTTTCCAAAATATTGTCGTATACATTTTTGTCTCATAAGACTGGTTCTAGCCACAGATCGCCAAAATGGGGTTATTACTTTTTTTTAAAGTTTAAGTCCTTATATTACACGTTACATATCCCTAATATGATGCAGTATATGTTCTGTTGCACTTCCATGACCCTCTAACAGACAGATGATCCTTGCATTAAATCTTTATCTCCATAATAGACTGTCGTGTATTAACAGCAGGAAAGTAATTTAATAGGAGTAAATAAGAGACCCGCGCTGTTATTCCCAACAAGGATACTTTAAGTCAACTTCCACATTATAAAAAGTACTAATGTATGGTTATATTATTTCATCCTTTGTAATGAATCATTCTATGCAGTTTAATTCAAAGCGATATTTGAATTTAGCGTCACTTCCAGTAATTGCACATAAGCAATTGTATGCTAATATAAAACACTAATAAATATAATAATAATTAAAATGATTAATAAAGCGAGCGATAAAGGATTAAATCAAATATTAAATCGAGGTATTGACTAAGAAAATAAGTAGTTAAATTATTCGCTTTGCGGGTTAGGGCGAGAAAAATATCCCACCTTCTCCCTCTCTCTTCGTAAACGGAGCCAATTGGACGAAGGACCGCCTCCCGTTATCGAGAACGTGCGTTTCCTAAAGTAAAAATTTGCTCTGTTGCAACATTAGTATAAAAATATAAAGTTAGTCAAAATCGTTTAAAAAGTTTTCAGTATTGAATGAAAGTTATGTCAGATTAATAACATTGTGATTTATTTTAGGTTAATTAATAACATAATCGCAGAAAAACAAAAATACCAATTCAAATTCATTTTCATTCATTCAAAGAAATTCTTGATTTTATTCTGGCTTTGTTTGAACAGGTGCCTTCATTTCTCTAATTTAGGAAACAAGAAATTTTTAACATCAAATTCCGCTTCAAATCCTTTTCTTGCCGTTCGTATTATTAATTTGGCAAACAAACGTTTTTGAGACATATATTCAATAGAAATCATTGAAGAGGTCGAGAATTTTTGAGAATACGCATTGACGAAAGTAGTTGGCAGCTACTTTTCTTAGTCTTATTTATTCTGGAAGAAACTTCAAGCGGGAAGTTTCGGAGAAAATAGTGAATTTATTTTCTGTGCAAATACAAAACCTCTAAGTTTATACATAACGTAAGAAAAGCGAATTCTATTACGGTGGTAACGCATTACACGGCGCGATCGTTTCGCTGGAGGTGGTATGATTGGGTGCCTTATCTGACGGAAACCATTTTATCATTTCCTCCTCTATTTTAATTTTCATCCAACAGGCTGCTATGTGGAACCTACTCCATGGTGGCAACCGTACATATAATTAAACATCATTCTTTGGTCATAATTGAACAATAGTAACCCCAAAATAACAAATTACATACAATACAAGTACAATGTACGCAGAAGAGATACTGCAAGATTATCAAGGGGGGATCAAACAAGGTCATTCTACAACAGACCAAATCTTCCTACTGAAGGAAATAGAAGAGTATTACGAATGTAATATCGACTTACATATCCTGTTTATAGACTTCCGGAAAGCATTCGACAGCATTAAAAGAAGACAGTTACTGATGACATTGGAAAAACTAGGAAGCAGTATTGTTAAAAGTGCTCCGACAACTAAGGTCATTTCGCACGTAGGCCCCCACCGGGAATCGAACCCGGGACTGCTTTCGCCGAAGTCGAACGCGTTGCCCACTTGGCTATCTGGGAGTCCCGAATTCCCCTGAAACTAAGAAACCTAGTCAAAGTAACACTAGAAAAAACATTAAGTGTGGTTAAAGTAGCAGATAAGATTACAGATAGTTTTAAAATAAATGAAGGAGTTAGACAAGGAAATGCACTCTCCGCCCTTTTATTCAACTTAAGCTTAGAAGGAGCCGTAAAAGAAATATGCGACAGTGGAACATTGCTAGATCGACAGATACAGATAATTGCCTATGCTGATGACATCGCCATCATAGCTAGAAATATGGATAAACTTAAAGAAACATTCACAAAATTAGATCAAGAAACCAAGAGAATAGAATTACACATAAATGAAGAGAAAACAAAATATTTAAAAATACTAAGAAAT
>KZ309589.1:211845-238476 GCA_000376725.2 Ladona fulva
ACCGCTCTCAACAACTTTACTATTCCATCCACAGACAACTCGATTGGCCCCATCTTTGAATCAACCCGCGTAGAAAATTCGCTCGTGCGTCCATCGTCTAAAGTAAAACTTTCCTGGTAGTGTCGATTAAGTAAATTCGCTTTTCCCATCGAATCACTAATCATTAATCCCTCACCATTAACAAGGCTGGGAAGACTGACCTCCACGGGATTCTCGGACATATGACCAAAACTCCTTCTGGTCGCCTCCTAAAGACTCTAAAAGGGTTTTAGATCTATACTCGCGAAACTCATTCTGTGATTCTTCCTTAACCAATCTTCGCACTTCCGCATATTTCTGCCGCTCATTTTCAATATACGTTGTATACATATATACAACGTTGTTATATATATATTTTCAATCGTCATACGTTGCACTCATACGCCTTCATTTCTAGAATCGAATCTAGCTCAATTTACGTTGAAGAAAGCAGTATTATAGAGACACTCCGTTTGGATGATTTCGGTAGGATAAACTTACCGCCCATTTCCCACCATGAGGCATATTGGGTAGTCAACAAACCTATCGATCATGACGTAATCCGTTCAAATAAACAGCTGACTTTTAACTGTCATTAAACCAAGGGAAAATTCTCTCATCCGCAGTATCTTTAAGTCTCCCTTCGCCTTACTTGTCTCTTTCCTATTACGGGATAACTTAATATACGTATACTCTGCGCAGGTACTGAAGCGTATCACTTTGAGCGTATTATGAGATCTTGGTATTTTGTGGGTATATTGGCAGGTGCACCCTGGAAACCTTTTCTTTTTCTCAATATCGAGTATTAATATACGTGGTTAATAGCTGTAACTTTTTATTTATAAAATATGAAATAGCAGGAGAAATGCAAAGCTCGGAGGGTTTCTAGAATGGGAGATCTGCTCATCCATCCACATATCTCGTATAACCGTTCGGCGTGTGGCAGGAGGTGCAAGCAACATGACTCTACCTTCCAAAATGACTACTTTCACGTATGGTTCGCGGAAAAATTAATATTATAAACGACTATTGCAGCATCTATTTCTCTGATTTTTCACTCAGCATCAGAACGGCCGACGCAACAGGGAGGACGCATAATATCGGCTACATCTAAAATGTACCTTATCTGAACTTAAATAAATTAAATCTTTGCTTAAATCTTCTATCTTCTAGAGATTCCCGTCCTGCGTCCTGAAGCATTTGAGTGACGCTCACTGATTAGACGTAACACTGTTTTTGCAAAAGGTTTCGCCTTTCGCTGTCTTCTTTGTGATTCTCGAATGCAACACTTTTCGGCCAATGCACTACTCACATATTATTATTTACAAGTTAACGCCCCCGACGTAACATTACTTATTTAAACAATATATCTGTTATTGTATACATCTGGTTATCTGGTCAGCCATAGTGTGTCAGTTGTTGATCTTTAATAATATAAGTACGCAATGACCATTAGATAGTTTGATTGATGATGGATAAATGTGATATACATTTGCCCATTGTTAAATGGATGAAGGACCATGTTGTCAATTGTAATTATGAAGTCAACATTCATAAATCTTTTGTGTACTTCAACTTTAAGCCATGGAATTTGTAAGAAATAATACTATCATCTCGTAACCGTTAACTGTCCTTGAAAATTCCAAGCGTAATATTGTACTCGTACTTACAATAACAAATCGAGCTTCGATATCGAGAGTATCGATAATCGGGTTTGGTAAACGCCCCCGTCAAGCAGGGTGGAATCTGATAAATGGATACGCAACCTAGTCATAACCTATTTTTTTAATAGATACTAATCAGGATAGAGTTTAAGCTTAGAATATTAGCGGAATTTCGAAAAGTTAATCACTAGATTTCGTCGTACACTATGTATCTCGTGGGATGAGCTCACAACATTAATATCTCTTTTGCGTTCAAGTTTCGTTCGTCTCTCAATAATCTTTCCTTTTTCTCACCGTAATATATCATTGTTGAATTGATTGTGGAAAATCAACATATAAATGTCCTTTTCTAAATCAGATTGATTAAGGAACACTCTCACATGGCCGTATGTTGCTTCCTGCGATTTGTACATCGTTTAAATTCGATAATGAGTATGTTTAAATCGATAATGAGTATGTTTAAATCGATAATGAGTATGTTTAAATCGATAATGAGTAGGTCAGTTAGTGGGTCCCGGAAAACGAAATTTTCAACCGTTCGAGTTACGGAAAAACCACGGAAATGTGAAATATGGAGCGAAATGAAAGACAAGCGAGCTTTACCGGAAAACCCATCCATATCAGTACACGAAAGTCAGATGTCAATTGCGATAGTTAATCGCAGGAGTGTTAGAAATGAATTATCCGACTTGGAGCACCTCTTTCACAGCCACAGCAGCGATATTTTAATAGGTACAGAAAGCTGGTTAAATGAGGAAATAAGTTATCATGAAATATTCCCTAAAGATTACACTATATACCGCCGAGATCGTAAGAAAAAAACCGGGGGAGGAGTCTTTATTGCGGTTAAATCTTCTCTCCAAAGTACTGCGCAGATCTCGAGTGATAGCGACATAGAAAGCGTCCGGTGTACGATAAGCGAAACAAACAAGCCAAACATCAGTGTATGTGCGTTTTACTGCCCACCAAACTCCCGTCCCCAAGTTTGCGAAATCTTAATGAAGAAATAAATATATACACCTGTAAAAATAATCAGAGCATAACGATCATAGGAAATGATTTTAATCTTCCAGATATCGACTGGGAAAATCATAGAATAGAGAAAACGTCTAAGGATAACGATTCTTGTAAACATAACTAAATATACTTCAGAAAAACTCTTTAAACCAAGTAGTGAAGTTGCCAACTAGGGGTGAAAATATTCTCGATCTCTTATTAATTTGTCCGAATTACCTGAACAAAATTAACGGAATAAATTTAAATGTAGTAGAGTCAGTTGAGTATCTCGGGATCACTCTTGCGAATGACTTCAGCTGGAGCATTCATATCCGAAAAATCTGCGGTAAAACAACCAAAAATCTCGGCTTTATAAAACGCATTGTAGATGCGATGAAAAGGTTAGAGAGCGATGCCTTTTCACCTTGGTCAGGCCCCATCTTGAATATGCGGCAAGTATATGGGATCCGGCGGATAAAAACGTACACCCGCGGACTCGAGAAAGTGCAGTGCAAGGCAATACGTTTTGTGAAAAAATGCTAAAACGATAAAAAAGCTAGTTAATCTAATCTACGATAAAAAAGCTGGTGTTACGAAAATGCTCTCGGACGCAGGCTGGGAATCCCTGAAAGATAGGAGATTGGAAGCTAGGCTGCGATTACTTGATAAATTTCGAGACAGTGCGTTTGCGGAAAATGTTATCAATATTATGCGACCCCCTGGTATTTTGGCCGATCCGACAATGAGCGTAATATAAGGGAAATAGATGCTAGGAGTGGTCGTTTTAAGGACTCGTTCTTTCCGCGGACGATACGCGATAATAACAAGATAAAGAAATGGATCGAACATCCTGTGTTTACACCCCCTGCCACACGCCGAAAGGCGGCTTGTAGGGTATTGGTGTAGTTATATATGTAAATTGTACTTAAATTTTAAAATATATCTGTTATTGTAAATATCTTGTCCCCCTTAGCCAGCAAGCGTTTGTCGTAAGACCATAATAACTCAATATATTTATTACCGGTAGCCGGTATATATTTAGTACCGTTATAAAATATCGCGTCAACTTACCTTTTATTTTCGGCATATTTCAAGATATCGTGAATTAACAATGCTAGCTGAGACTCGCAGGATCGAGTCTTGCGAAAACCGTCTTGGTTTCTCGCTATGAATTTGGACGTGTCGAGAAAGCCCATTAAGGAACTATGATTCACTAGACATTTGTAATTTAGAGAGAGAGATGTATATCAAATTCTGGTTGAAATAATTTATTTTCAGTTCGTGTTATTAATTTGGCAAATATTCAATAGAAATTATTGGAGAGGTCGAGAATTGCTGAGATGAACCAGCTATCTTTCGTCTTATTTCCTCTGGAAGAAACTTCAAGCGGGAAAGTTTCGGAGAAAATTTAGTGAGTTTATTTTCTGTGGAAATACAAAACCTCTAAGTTTATAAATAACATAAGAAAAACAAATTTAGTTTGGGGGTTACGTATAACACGATCATAATCGCGATCGTTTGCCTCGAGATGGGCTTACGATTGGGTGCCTTCTCATCGTATTTTTGTCGGTATTTTGGACATTTGAAGCAGAATTTGATGTAAAAAATTTCTTGTTTCCTAAATTACAGAAGTAAAGGTACCCGTTCAAACAAAACCGGAATAAAATCAAGATTTTATGTACTATTGGACGTAAGTACGCTACGGAAAAAGTCATTTAAGTTGTATTTTGTCTTTGGCATTGTTATAATACGTTATATAATTACGTTTCCGCGTATCTTTTAATGACCTGCACGTTGCCCTTTACCTTGAACCTCACGCACGTATGACCAAAATGCTTTTGGTTCCTCATCTAAGTATTTACGTGAGATCTTCTATTTAATCGTTGGATCGCATGGTTTGTCTCTTTTCCGATTTTGTTGTTTGTAATCGCTCTTTACTTGGTACGTGTAGATTTCGTTTGGATGCCTTGCATAGGCTTATAATTTCGAAAACGAACGCCTCTTCTTTTAAATCCTTTCTATTCTCTTATTACACTTTCATTATTTTTACTTTGAATATTTAAATTAATCAATAAGGTTTCTGATTTTCCATACAAACAAATTCCTGTCGTTTTCGAAAAAACTCATCATGCACGTGTCATACATAGGAAAAAATAATTAAAGATATAAGTTTATTACAAAATATTTAAAAATAAGCTTTCGAGTACTGGTACATGTTTCGCTTAGGTTTTCGGTGCCTGCACATTTCATATCAAAATATTATAGTCATATCAAAATCTATAATCGTTTGTATCCATCGCAATATTTGTATTTACTATTCACTCGGGCATATTTGTGAGGAGGTCTGATATGTTTAAGCTGATTCTCGCCTCATTTTGATTACATTTTATGCTAAATATATCATAATAACTATACTCTATTTAATGCACACGCTTTTAGGGGATATAATTTAATACGAGTATTAATATGCACAAGTTAAAGTTGTTTTCAGACTGCAATCTTTAGTGTGGTGAATTTTACCACCTCTCATTCCATACAATCCCAGTTTAAGAACAGGTTCTATTGCTCCATAAGAATCTTTCTGGAAAATTTAACCGTTCAGGCTTCCATTTATAAGGACATTATTGCTAATTGTGGTAAGATATAGTATAGTATTCTATAATTACAGCTGGTTTCGAGTCGTAGTCATTTCCGGAAGATTGTTTTAGTGATTTCCGAGGTTTCCATAGTTTTCTAATGGACGACGCGCCCTGAATGAGAAATCAATAAGGAAGCAGTCTACCCAAAATACGAATTCCTCGTGCTGAGTATGAAATATATATTTTACTCCATAAGAATATTAAAATATAATTCAAACCGGAGAGATTAGAATAGATATGTCGAACCCAGGGTCATTTTGGCAGATGTCCTTTCAGGATACGTTTCGGAAGCTCCTCTAGCAGCAGCCTCTTTGGATTTAGTGCTATATTAAATCGGGAAGTACCTCAAAATAGTGTGTCTTATACATTTCATACAGAAGAATATTTAACTTGCCCTAGCATCGAATCATACACAAATTTGGAAGCGGTCAACCCTGAATATATAACATAGCCACAAACCGTGTTATATCTCAATGGCTTTCCGGGAAGAGCAGAAAAATACATAATTCCAGCCCGATGTATTTTAAACGGGGGAAATTTGAACACCAAGCATCGAAACCAAGGTGATGCCCCGTTGTTGAATGTCATTCAAATCATGTTTCAGAAGCATCATCGATAATTTCATTCGCTCAAATTTCGTCCATTTACAATACATCTGGCGGTGGCTTTTAAATCATTTTGGGAATGTTTTCCAAGAAACAAAATAGCAATAATTCGGTATATGAATTTGATTAGGATGATCCTGAGGACAAACAGATAAAGTGAAATAACTGGGAGCTGATCCCAGGTCTCGCACTTTCCGGTTTATTTTAATTTTTAAATCTATAAAAAAGTAATTTATCTCACACCCACAGGTACGCCCAAGTATGTTATCCATATCAGTTATATTTGATTAGACAGATTTATTAAACGGGCATACATTCGCCCAGTTTCTGTTGTACAGTGATGTCATACAACGAGATACGCTATTTCGCTATATTTCGCCGTACACAAAAATCTTACCTGAATCGACAGCGGTTTCAATTCTATATTACTTTCAAATTTGAGCTTTATACAAATTTAAGAAACAATAATGTCGAAATAAATTAAGACTAGAAAGATTGGTTCCTAAAATCCTCCATTATTTATTTATATTATAATTTGAAATGTTATGCCGAATGCCGCACGTAGTGAATGTATAAAATTTTGTTTAGTTATATAATCATATTAATCGTTAAACATTGAGTTTTAAATAATGATAAGTTTTAAATTAGGTTAAATTTTCAGAAAGTTTCATTTTAGAAAAAAGGGAATATTCAGTATCGATAGCTACTTTGTCTAAATAAATATGCTCTGAAATCTCGTCCGTTATCTTTTCTGCTTTCAAAAATTTTGTCGAATTAACAATTTAAAGGATTTAAATCCACTAAATGTAGGTATAATGGAATTTTGTACGAACAAACTTCTCACCATCGAAAATCGTTATATTCGAGGTTTCGCCGATTTGCTGGGCAATTGATGTCCGCGTCTTATACGAGAGCACTGCAACATGTGAAGTGTAGAAATCAAAGGGCGTTTGCATCTAAAGACGTTTTGAAAGGCAAATCAAAGACGAGAAATAAAACGTGCAGAAGATTGCGAATGTGAGGGCGTGCAGTGGAAAAATGGAAGAAGATAGAGAAGAAATTGGGACGAGGAGAATAAATTCCTCCTTAATAAATATTTTTCCTCTTACTTGCAAGCTAGAGCCGTACATTTTTCTGAGGAAGTTCATCTCAGCAACCTCGTTTTACCCTTGTTTCATGTTCTGCTACAAAGTCCGCTTAAATTACGTCGGAAATTGAGCCCTTTTGTAACTGACACCGTCTGAATTTGACGCCCTATCTGAAAATGAATTTTCTGGTCGATTTTAAAGCCTGACTTTCAGCGACGTGTTTGCGTTTATGCCGAAACATCGAGCGCGTTGCCATGCTGGAAATGAAACATTTAAAATTTTTTAATTTTATCACTTCAACTTTAATTTTCTCCCATTTTTATTAAAGCTGGCTGTGATGAATTTGATTATAGATTAATGATTATAATGGAATTTCATATTAAAATTAATCAATAATTACAGATACTGAATGGAGAAATACAATATTTAAAGGTTGATTTTTACGAAGTTGATTGTTAATTAAAATTAAAGGAGTCGAGGAAACGATGACATTAACATTAAATAAACTAATTAATGTGATATTAAAAGAATCATTGATTGAAAATCAATATCCTCTCCAAAATAAGGAATTCCATTCGCGTGGTAAAATTTATTTTCTTTATGAAACCAGTTGTAGGCGTTAATTACCGAAATAAAATTCCCTTTACCGATACTCGAATGTATATAAATTGCGGAATTGTAAATTGATGAAGAAGAAACTCTTTGAAACTGAAAACGATTGGTTTAGATTTTTAGATCTAGAATTTTGTTGCCCTGGGCGGGATTTAGATTTTAAATTTTGGATTTTTTCCCTGCAATTTACCAGTGGCGCATGGCAGGGGGTGTATTAACACCTTACATAATCTACCCTATTACATTCACTGATGCGATGCGGAAAGAACGACCAGAAGTAACTATCTGTTTTAGCAATTATTTCCTTGTAACGCTTGGTCGTCGCCTCTCGAAGGTCGCGCCTGCTGTTCACCAGAATTACAATACCCTTTACTTCACCTAAAAATTCTGGACCGATGAATTTTTCGAAAAGCTTTCGTCGGTAATCAGATCTTCTCTCATGCAATGAGTTCCACCCGAGTGATTCTATCATGGCAGTAACGCTACTGTCGAACTTGATATCTCCACCGACAAAACGGGCTGAATCATCTCTAAATCTGAGATTAACCCTACTTCGTGTGGATTCCAGACTGCGCAGCAGTACTCAAGGCATTAAGGCATTCTATTCGCCTTTCCTATAGAATCTCGAATATGTTTCTTGAACGATAAACTACTTCGAAGTCTAACTCATAGGTATTTATCGTGACGGACGAAATCTTTCCTGAAATTTGGTATTGTTCGCTAGTAACGTTGATGGAACACGTAAAAGACATCGCAACGTACTTCTTCGCATTTAAATCAAGCTGCCAATCTTTGCACCATCTTGATATTACGCTTAGGTCGCTCTGAAGGATACTGCTATCATCTTCTGATGCAATCTCTCTATATATGAGAGTATCATCCGCTAATAATCTAACTTTTCTTTCTACATTATCCACCAGGTCGTTAATGTAAATAACAAAATCAGCCCTAAAACGCTTCCCTGCGGAACATATGATGTGATACGTACTTCTTGGGATAAAATTCCGTCCAATGCAACCCGCTGAGATCTTCTTTCGAGAAAATATTTTTTTTGGTTCAATCAGATTAGTTTATGGCTTATGCCATTTTCTCTCCTTGTGATTGTGACCTTAAATTTATCGTTTTAAGTGTAATCTGGTGGAATCTTATCTTTGCTATGAATGGTGAGAATCAAAATTTTTCAAGGGTCAAGAACTTACTAAGTGCTCACAGCAGTAGGTGAGTGGATAGGTAAGTATTTGATAACTATCGTTAAAAAGTACAAATTTCCATCATCAACATTTATTATTGTTATAAAATCGATATTCGAAGTTGTGAGGTCGTGGAAAGACATTGCAGAATAAAGAAACTTCATACTTTTCCACAGGTATTTTAATTTGCTACCGGTTTCGTAGTCGTACTTACATGTTCAGAAAAATCATTTTCAAAGCATTTGTATGAAGCTTGAGGGTAGGAAAAGGAAGGAAGAAAGTGTGGGCGAATAACTTGGTTGTTAGGGAGAGAAAGGGTTCAGTTAAGGGTAAGATTATGTTATTTGCAAGCATACCATCCTTCGGGAAACTCTCTACCTCTTCCAGGAGGTCTAAGAAGCAGGAATTCTCCTCCTGGTGTACGAGGGTTGATAAGAAAGACTAAATTTTTTAAATTTCCTGTATAGTTCCAATTGTCAAACATTTCCTTCGCATCGCATATCGAAGTTTTCAGTGAGCTTATTTGATTTCCTCTGTGAGCCAGAAATTTGTCAGCCCAATTGATGGATCATCAATCCCTCTACCCTGATCCATCAAGAGCTATGTGAATGGAATGAGGCTTATTAGACTTGATGAGGAGTGAGGTATTTTCGCCTCCCTTTCCTCACTAAGAGTGTTATCAGCAGTCCTCGCCACCTGCAAGCAAGTGCAGCTCCATCATTACTATTTTTCATAGCCTTCGATAAAGCGTAGTGACATCATTTCTCACCATCAATCCTACCTCAGTAACTTTCACAATACCTTAGATGCACAATAGTGTGGGAAAAGTAAATGAAAGAAACATTTTTCTTTATTCTCTTCCAGAAGACAAAGAAATATTGCATTCCTCAAGATATTGTAACAGAAACATTGACTATCGCATGAAACCTAGGTCTTTCTAGTAGTAGTAGTGCTTTCAAATTCCTTCCACAGCTGAGGTTATTTCTCAGGTATAGGTTCTCACAGGGAAATAAAGCCGAAATCCCTTTCACCATAGAGAAACGCGCTACCCTCTTTGATATCCGGAAGCCTCACTAGGCTAACCGGGACTTTTACCATCAACGAGACTGAAGTAGTAGAAACGCAAACGATTGACGAGGTAAACTCACCGCATTCTATACGTTACTTTCCAATATTCTCTTCCGCACATATTTCTATCCGAGCGCAGTAATTATTTCAGCAAAGACAAAAGAGGAGATTTTGATCAGACAGCATTTTGCAGAGTCCCCTCAGAACTCTATGGGGAGATTCTCCGGGTGATTCGTCAGCACGAAAAGCACTCCCATGCATACGCTGTTTACATCTTTCGCTCGGTAATGAAGGAAACTATACTTCCGTTCCGAGTTTCTTTCCAAATAGGTTATGAGGTCCATTCCACTCCGGCCATAAATCCTAGACATTCAGCCTCATCTAGGAATTGTTCTGGACTGGTACCATTGATGCGATCTAAACCCGCAGTCCTACGAATGCATTAGAAGTAATCTGCAGACGGCTTTTTATAATGCATCACTTTGGTCGGACGATTTAATTTTCCGCTCCATATATCAAAATTATATTTCATTTTCGCGCCGATTAACTTCCAATTAAGTCCGCCCGAAATTATACCGCGGTTTTTTCTCCCTTTAAAGAATGCCAAAGCTCGATTTATTCTCTCGAATGATCTCCTCCGTCGCTCGATTTTATTTATGCATCGTCTTTGTTTCGGAGCTTATTTTCCAAAAGTACGCATATGTCTCCTCCAGTTGTGATAGTCAGCCTCAAGGTCGTCTCAGGCAATTCTTGTCTTCGATATTTTAGAATGAAAATATAATTTTACGTATTCGGGACGAAATCTAGATTCCAAATGCAGGAAAATGTCTTTAAATCCCAACGGGGAAAACTCTCTCTGTGGGGAACGTTTTCAGGCCACTCTTTTTTATTGCTCTTTTTAGCATTTCTAATTTTCTTCTTGTTTGCTGTAGTGCTCAATGATTACTATCTTAGTAATCGCGGGTTATGAAAACAAATCGGATGGTAATAATGATATTTGTAACTTATACCTTCTGCGTTGATCCGTTCATTCACTCAAATCCTCCTCATTTAAGCAAAGTCTCAAGTAAACATTCATTGGACCATTCTGTAGTGGTCACTTTGGACAGGCGCTCATTGTAGCGAGAGGTATCCTTATTTAATAGAATTCTAAAATATTCTGAAGCTTCTTCGCCAGCAAAAATATTTCATTCTAGTTTAGAATACAAAAAATATGGAAAGAGAGAATGAAATTAAAGGTTGGCATCAAAAGGCAACCTTGGGTGCGATTATGTATTTTTGTAACTTGGAGTGATATAAGTTCGCGCCATGTTTACATAGCGGATGCATGTAAACATGGCGGGTTTATTGTTCATTTCAGAGATATCACTCTCGTTGAAGGAGCAATAATCGGCATATTTTCAGGAAAACCAATTTTAATTTTCCCTTTTAAAGTGAATGTGAAACGCAAACGTTTCGAAATCATATTTTATAGAGAAATATATAATTCAAGTGTTCTTGCTTTGAACTGAACACTCTAAAGGTGTTATGTACTACGTTGATGGTTGCCGTCATTCTAGAAATTCTCGTATCCGTCTAGCATTAGGAATACCAATTGGGGAAGGTTAATTCACGTGTGGAAGAGCCGTACGGCTGAAACTCAAGAAATAACAAGTGTGAAGAATTGCGACAAGACTGGGACTCGAACCCAGGTCTCTCACTTTCCGGGCAGGTATTCTAACCACTGAGCTACCATGCCGCGTCTCTTCCACACACTTCTTACTTACAAAGCATTCCCAAACAGTGTGTGGAAGAGACGCGGCATGGTAGCTCAGTGGTTAGAATACCTGCCCGGAAAGTGGGAACAAATCAAAAACACCTCCTGCCATACCCCATATGGCGGCTTGCGGGGTATTATTGTAAATGTAAAATTGGTAGTAACTGGTCCCAGTAAAGAGATGGTGACAAAATATATTAGTTGCAATTCGTAGTACGTGCTATACTTCTGCGGGATATAATATAGATTTCAACTTCACCATAAACCGTCCCGAAAAGTAAACTGGGTCAGCCAGTATCATAACGTGAAAATCAATCGACTAATGATTAAATGAAGAGGAAATAAATTATTTTTAATATAATACTGAATACTATGTTTGCGTTTATGCATGCATTTACACATGCCAGTTCAAAACATGATAGTGTATGTTGACGAAAGCCGTAAGAACCGCATATAATTATTCAGAAATCACGTACTTGAAATACTATGATAAATACATTTTAGTATTTTACAATACAAAAAAATCACTGCTAATCTTGAACTTTTCATCTCCGAAGTAGCATTTGAAGTGTAGGTAAATACTAACATCCATTTCTAAAGATATTTAGAAGAAAAAAGCCCACATCATTAGAATTATCATTATAAAGAATATATTCCATCTTAATAAGAATATTTGAAGTATTCTTTTCTTAAATTTCTGTATTTATAAAATTTAAGGTAACTACATTTGAGGCTTAACTATCGATTATAATACGTATTTTCGAGTTAACATGGAGGTAAATGTTATCCTCCTGGTTAACCATCAATACAGGTCCATAGTGTGTTATATCTTTGCAGTCTACCAATACTTGTCTTACAATACTTTTTAGCAATTTTATCGGCCCATAAAAGTTGATCTGATTTTGTGACCTTGCTAAACAGCGACCGAGAAATGGCGCTCTCTAAGGCCCACCTTTTTGTTTTTTCTTGTTATTTCCTTCGTTTCCATATCATTAGAGGATATGTCACGAGAGATCGAAATTCATTTGGACGTCGCCCAATCGGACGGCAATACTGAACGAACGAATCTGCAGAAATGTGCGCTCCCTTAACATAATTAATTAATAACAACATTAACTCATCACAAATAATTTATAAAGGAAAATAACAAGGAACCCCATTCCCTTGGCTTCGACTCGATTTGATTTGTTTTAATGAAGAGGAAAATCGACCCAACACCACCTTCCCGAATTTTTTAGGTCGTTTAAAAAAATCTCTGCGGTTTGACTGAATGGAAAATTTTATGTTCGACCAGAGAGAAAATTCTGTCCCCATTTTTCACTGTCTCTTTCGAAATCGCATATTTTTAAACATAATGGTCGTGATTCTTACGGGATTTATTTAACTAGCTCTTCTTAATTGGGTTTGAACCATTTTCAGGTTAAATTAGTATTTAAAAAAATTAATGCGGAACCGGATTGTATGTTACGAACCAGGACTGTTTCGCTTCGGTTACAGTGGTCCCGAGTTCGATACCTGGTGAAGTGCTATGTTGGCGTCGAATCAGTATCGCGAAAGTAATCAGAAAGCTAACTAAAATAATGGGTGTCAGACGGATTTTAAGAACCAATGCAGCAGCAGTGGGAACGCGTATCACCTCTGACGTTTGGCTGTAAGATTTGGCTCAAGCAGTTATGCTAAGGATTTACTAATTTGAAATTGTTTTTGATTAAGATTTAGATTTACACCCGGGCGCATGGCAGGGGTATATTCACAACTTACCTAATCTACCCTATTAGCGTATTTGATGCTCTGCGGAAAGAAAAGCCAGAAGTAACCACTTGTTTGTCAACGGAATCTGAAAATGATGAAACTTCCACATATTCTTTTCATTGAGTACATCTACTCGTACGTATCAATTCATGGTGACCCAGTTCGTTCCGTTGTCTTTCAACTAATGGAGATGCCCTTCATTTATCACGGTATAGCTTTTTGTCATGCGCCGTTTACCTGCGGATAGATTGGATGCTTGTTCAGCAAACATTCTCCACCGAATCTTTGCCCAAAACGAATTCCAATGCAGTACATTTTATTTCCATTTCGTTTATTGTCCCTCCTTAATCTTACGATCTACTTTTCGTAGTCATTACCGCAATTATATGGATTAAATACTCAACCATTCCTTGTTTCTCTGCCACAATCTTCCCATGTTCTCGCGGATCTCTGTCTTTAATTACTTGACTTTTATTTACGCCTCCTATTGGTAGAGCGTCCATATTTGATCACGTGTAGGATTCCGGTGGGTCAAGCCAAATAGGGGTCGGTGGCATTTCGTTGAAAACAAAACCAAATACATGTTCATCTATATATACATATCAACAGTAATAAAATTTTCGTTGGAAACAGGAAGACCCTAGTTAAATTCATTTTAATTATTATTTTACGAGCATAACCAACCATTACCTAGACAAAAATCCGATTAGCCGAAAGGGACTCGAAGCTGGGTGTTGGTCCTTCTGATGGCAGACCGCCGAGTGGAAAGAAGCACACTCCGGTGACAAATTCATATTCAAATCTTAATTTGTACCAATAAATGATTACTTTGATAATAATTCAGTAAAGATCGCTTTCTGACATATAGAATTCTTTAGAAGTCTGGTCCCGATAATTTTCCATGTAGTTGTAATATATCTTCTTCTTCTGGTGCTACTCCTATCGGAGATTGGAAATCATCATGGCCAATTCATCTTTCTTTTTCGCTCTTCTAAAGAGTTCAGTGGAGAATCAGTTAAACCATTTTTTTTATGTCCATCCAGGAAATTCTTTTTCTACCTCTGCTCCGCTTCCCTTCTATTTTTCCTTGTAAGACGTTCCTTTGTAGTTCATATTTTACACCTCTTAGACTGTGACCGAAATACTGGAGTTACCTGATTTTAATAATTCTTAAAACTTCACGTTCTTTGCTTAGTCTTTGTAGTACATCAGCATTTGTCACTCTTTCTATCCATCATATCCTTAGAATTCATCTGTAACACCATAATTCAAAGGCTTCAATTTTCTTTATACTATTCTGTTTTAGTGTTCAGGCTTCAGCTCCGTATAAGAGGGTGGAGAAAACATAAGGGCGCAGTATACGTAATCATAGTTCTAGGGTTATGTGACGATTGCAGAGGAACTTCCTGACATTAAAAGTTGTTCGGGCAATTTCAGTACACTTCTTATTTCATCACAGTCTGTATCCATGTCCCAAGATATATACAATATGGCACTTTCAATTTGAGTGTTATTAATTGTTTGATTTACTCTGAGATCATGAGACTTCCTTACTAACATAAATTTTGTTTTCTTCAGGTTAATTTTAAGACCGTACTTATTACATTTAATGCTCATGCATTCAACAAAACATTGTAAATCTATTGTTTCTGCAACCAGGACTACCACCTTATATTATTTAATACGCCAACGTCGAGCATGACGGAACTTAGTTTAGTTTAAAAATAAATCTTTTATCGTATATATCTGGTCCACCTAGGCACAAATGCATTCTGCCATAAGATCATAATACCTCAATATATTTCTTACCATTATTTATAATATTTATTCTACTGTTTTCAAGTCATGAAAGCCTACTTGACGTAAATTTCTTATAAAAATCATAAGAAATGATTATCCCCGTGCACTTATATGGGATGATTCATGAAATCAACATTGAACAATGGCCTTAGTTGTCAAAGGGATGGGTTGTTTATTTCCCAAATATTTAACGAAATGTGTGTTTTATCAAACTCCTCGCAAGTTAGGATCTATATCAATATTTCACGACTAAAATAAGAATCTATGATCATTTTCCATTCTTTTGACACTTCTCTTGATTTCATAGGACCATTGTTTCTAATTTAATTTTGTGAAAGAAACAACCTCTGCAGGTAACGAAAACCTACTTTAAGTACATTTCTTATGGAAAAGTATACTAACTGATTATCCCCGTGCATTTATATGGGGTATCTCATGAAATCAATATACAACAATTGTCTTGGTCGTCAAAGCGATGGGTTGATTATATCCGAAATATTTTACGTCGATTTTATCAAAGTTCTCGCAATTTCGAATTTATATGAATGATTCGCGACTAAAATAAGATTCTATGATTATTTTCCTTTCTTTTGGCATTTGTCTCAATTTCTTAGGACCATTGTTTCTAATTTAATTTTGTAAAAGAAACGACCACTGCAAGTCATGAAAAGGTACTTTACGTACATCTCTTATGGAAACGTATTTTGTGCTCTTGGGTTTGACCCCGGGCCTTTACAGAAATGAGAATAGTTTTCCTGGTGATTTCAGCATCGTAGAAACACAGTTAGTTTCAGATCTCTAAGGCAAGCCGTTTCTGAGATAAATAGGGGGACGGACGGACGGACAGACATTTACATTTTATATATATGATAGACCCATTTATGATTAATCCCATTTAACTTTCTTGCAATGATCGTTGGCTTCACTGTATAGATTGAACAGTAGTGGAGACATCCTTGACGTACTCCACGTTGAAGTTCAATTTCTTCAGTTAATTCATCCCCATCTTTAAGTTTTGCTTTCCGGTTCCAGTACAGGTTATTTATCAATCTTGTATCATTATCATCTATATTTTTACTTTCTAGAATCTGCATTAACGTCTTATGCTGTGCCTTATCGAAAGCTTTTTCAAAATCGATAAGGCAAGTATATACATCCTGATTCATGTCCAAACATTTCTGCATTAGAATTTTCAAACTAAATACATTCCCTCTTCTAATTTTTTGTAAATCCTATTATAAATTATTTTCAGGAATACTTTCAAGGTGTGACTCATCAAGGAATTTGTTCTGTATTCATTGCACTCTCTTGTATTTGGCTTCTTTGGAATCGCTATGAAGGTGGAAAGGAGCCAATCTGCTGGTATTTGACCCGTGAAGTAGATCGTATTAAAAAGATTTAGTAAAACAGTAATGCTTTCATCATCCATAAGTTGAAGCAATTCAACAGGGATTTAGTCAGGTCCACTCGCGTTCTCATTTTTACTGTTTTTGAGTGCATGTTCTACTTCACTTCGTAGAATTGCTGGTCCTTCTTCTGTATATATGTTTGTATTGTTCCCTCTCTCTTCATCATTAAACAAATTATTGATGTATGCAGTCCATCGTCTCAATTTATGTTGGATGTCTATAATAGTTCTTCCATCTGTATCTATCAAAAGACTTCTTTTACTCATTCCTGTTATATCCTTAATTCTTTTGTGCATAAGAATCGTGCTTTTTCTCCAATTCTTCGATTTCCATGCACTGTGCACTTAGCCACTTTTCTTCAGCCTCTTTTATTTTTCGCTTAATTTTCCTGTGTATTTCTATTTACTTCAATGGGTTTTTTATCTTTTATGCTCTTCGTTCATCCACTAGTGATAATATTTCATTAGTCATCCATGATTTATTCTTTTTATTTACAGGTTTTAAGTCGTCTTTGCTTCCCGATATAATTGCTTGTTTTATATTTTCCCATTTCTCACTTATATTACTTGTATTTAAGTTTTGATTTTTAATATGTTTAAGATTTTTATTAATCTCTTCAGCCATTATCTTTTTGGTTTGTTCGGTTTTAAGTTTACTTAGATCCAATTGTTTCTGTTTCGGTTTTTTCATTTTCTTTAATTTGATCCTGGCAGAAGCTACTATTGAGTTGTGGTCTGAGCCAATGCCAGCTCCAGGATAAGTCTTAGCTGATGGAATTGCATTTCGAAATCTCATACATACCATACATATCTCAAGCATACCTTACGGAAAAAATTGAGTATTTGGGCCTTCTGGGAATCGAAGCTATGATAGCTATGATCGATGTTTCACATTTCTTCCGGGTTTCCTGTTGGTACTGATACCACATAAAAGGGCCAACTCAAAGACACTTGTAGTTAAGGCTGAGACTCCATAACCTACGTGTATTAGTACTACAATAGATACTGGAGTACCTACCTAACGTATATTTTAATGAATGTTGACGGGAAAGGTAAAGAATGTCTGGGAGATAAGAAGATGAAATTAAATTGCTTGTGAAAAAAATCGAGATAAACATTTTCCTAGGTGGAAAATTCCGCTATATGTATGGAAATGCACGTGTGTTGCGTGGTTGCCTAACTTCGATTTTCAGTTGCAAATATTGCATAAACAAAGGCGCATTGAGTTGAACGGCCAGACACGCGTCTGTTATTTTGGTGCAAGGAAAGTGTCCTGAAATTTTCGTGTAAATCCGTGTTACACAAACCTGACGTTCTCCTTGTTAGATATAAATTTTTAACCTCTTCATTTCAATATCTACAGTGTCTAATTTTCCTGCTACGAAGAGACTTCTTACATTCCAAGTTGCAATTTTCAAAGCTGACCAGGGGATTCTTAGCACCCTCTGATCATTGAAGATCTGCCCGGGACTGAGGTCATTAGAGAGTTTTAGCAGTTTACATTTTGGGTGGGGAAGTCTCTTGGAGCTCCTTCATTTCCTTTTTATTAGTGATCAACTTATAAAATAATAGAGAGTTTTAGCAAGGTCTTATCGGTTAACCGATATATTCTAAATGTCTCAGTGCATATGCGTAAAATTCCACGTTGTCCAGGTCGGTCTCACTGGCACGTTTAATTTTGGAGTTCCCACTTCGACGGAATGTGTCAAATATGGCGAAGCAAGAATGGTTGCGATTCTCCAAATGGGGCGATATCATCTTGCTTGGACAAATTATAGGAACTAATCCCTATGAGAATGGATGGAGGGAGGTACAAGAAGAGGTGGTGAAGGCAACAGGGAAGAATTTCAACATGCGCTGCCTTCGGGTTGTTGTTGTTGGTTGAGGGTATGCTGAAACTCTTTATCTACAGTGCCCGGAATATCGTATGGACGTTTTAATATAACGGCAGTTGAACCTACGGTGTACAAAGTGACAAAACTCTCTATTATCTTGATTCTCAGCCGTGATTTTTCAGCTAGGAAGAGTAATGAGGTGGTCATTCCGTGGCATCGCTGTAAAATCGTCAAATACGATGATTGCCGATTGTAGGCTGATGCACAGCCATTTTGGTAGAAGAAACCCCTGCCTGTGTTCAGTTTTGCTGCCACTGCTCAAGTGTATATATATTGTGTGTATTGTAATGTATATATGAAACTGGTAAAGTAAAAGTTGGTATATTCAGAAAATATACGCACACATTAAAGTTAAATGATATTTATCATTATTCAAACTAGCAATATGAATGTAATCAGAAGTGAAAAATAGCGGCATGAGTGGATCATGGGCACTCCGCTGACGGAATTGACTCGTTCGGTAGTATTAGTGGTTACCGTCTGAAAAGTTGGAGATCTGAGTTCGAGTCATGTCGTTATTTCAATTTACTCTTTGGTTTTAAAGTGCGTTATGTTCTTATTTTAACATCTTCCGTAATCAAAAGTACCCTATGTAATTGGTTAAGAATAACTCTTTAATGAACTTGCCGGTTTGATTATCGTCAGAAGTCCCTGTTTCTTACCATCAGAATACGGCAACTCTACTCGTAGCTGAAATCCTCCCCGATCGTACGCTGCGATTTTTATCGTCAGTGATTTAGCTTTCACAGCACGTTTTCGAGTAACGACCACGATTTCATTTTGCGGCGAACCCGAACTTGTGAATATGCTCTCCGTCCGATGCATATATTTTTTATATATTTTAACGGAGTCATCTTCGCGTTGCACATCGCTGTGAGTTATCCCCAGCCCATGATAAACGTTCCTCTCGAACCTAATCACGTCGTTAAAACCTCTGTGTCACTCGGCGGCGAGTTGAATTTTAAATAGACGGCCAATCCATTTAAGGGAAAGCATTTGTGTCGTCGTGGTCTACAAGTTTCATTCGATCCTCGAACACAGCACCGGAAATGAGCTGTTGGCCAAGGACGCGCATGAGCTTCGATAAATCTGTCTTTAGTTACGACTCCAATGGGTTGCTCTTAAGTGATCGATCAATTGCGGTGAAGAGGGGAAACCGATCCTTTAAATACTTTTTCTGAACGATTGACGACTATCGTTGGACCGAAATTTCATATAATCGCCAATATTAATTGGAAATTTAAACCTGACAGCTGGCCGGACAATTGTTCGCTGTTCGGTGCCTCGCCCACAACTGTTTTACTGTTAAATTCGATTTAATTGGTTGCGTCATTTCTGGCGTTGTTTCCATGATGGTTTTCTCCATTTTCAAAGCGACTATGGTTCATTCACTAGATGTTTGCACTTTAGAGAGAGAAAGAATATCTTATCTCTTCGTATAGGGAGCCAATAGGACATGGCGATCCATCTCCTCCACTCATCAAGGGCGTGGTAGAACTTTGCTGTGTTGCAACATTAGCATAAAAATATAAATTTAGTTAAAATCGTTTCAGTTTTGATTGAAAGTAATGCCGGATATAACATTGTGATTGATTTTAGGTTAATTAATAACACAACCGCAGAAAAAACAAAAATACCACATTTCAAAGAAAATCTTGACTTTATTCCGGTTTTGTTTGAACGGGTGCCTTTACTTCTGTAATTTAGAAAACGAGAAATTTTTTACATCAAATTCTGCTTCAAATCATTTTCTTTCCGTTCGTGTTATTAATTTGGCAGACAAACGTTTTTGAGGCAAATATTCAATAGAAATTATTGGCGAGGTCGAGAATTTTTGAGAAAATGTATCGAAGAAAGTAGTCGCGAGCTATCTTTCGTCTTATTTCCTCTGGAAGAAACTTCAAGCGGGAAAGTTTCGGAGAAAATAGTGAATTTATTGTCTGTGAAAATACAAACCTCTAAGTTTATAAATAACGTAAGAAAAACAATTTTATTTCGGGGGTTACGCATAACACGGCGCGGCCCGCGATCGTTTGCCGCGAGATGGGATGCTTCTTACGATTGGGTGCCTTCTCGTATATTTATCAGCATTTCGGACGAAGAGAGAGCCTTTCTTCATTTCTTCATCTGGTCATAATTCACTCTATGAATAAACTATTCTTTTACCATGTTGAGAGTTGGGAATGAATAACGAATAATCACAACATCCGATTCGCTGTTTCTTTCGTCGTGCTATAGATGAGAACTATTGTCTTCCGGAAATATATTTTCTGTACATTATTTATGTAAATTAGTACGAAGTTATCGCATTCGTATTCCTCCGTCTGCAATCCTTTCTAAGGCGGAAAACGCTTTCCGATTTATCACGTTAATTCTTAACCCACACTGTAGTATGAACCTAACAAATTCGTTCTCTACTCCGAGAGTTAATATTCAGTTAATTTGTTTGCTCATATTCGGTTGAAAGCTGTTGACACCTACGCCATTTTCTCTAGGTTCCCATTATTATTCTCCCATTATTCTCATTATTATTAGTATCCATAAAAGGCATCCTCAAGGTTTCGTGGGCTACGTAAGCAATGAAATACGATACGAATGCCGGGGGTTTTTATGGTCCGCCGCTTGTACCATTTGGCCGCTTATGAAGCGTTTTAGCTGCTTGAAACCATCATGCAAAATCGTTAGGCTCTATGTAAAACCGTCGAACCCACTGATTGAGGAACAAAATGAGCGACGAGTTGGAGTAAGCGAGTGGAAAGAGCCTCCGTGAATGCCGGTAAAGGCCGCGAAGAGAGGCCTTGTCTTATTCTATTTCCGACTATAAAGTACTTGTGTTAGAAGAGCAGATCCCTTTCATCCGTACATAGATTGAATTTCCTACTTATTATTTATAATTTTGCGCTCATTTATTTTCCATCTTTTAGTAATTGAAGCGGATATCATTCTGTACATAGCCGATACTCGGTTATTTTAATGTATCGACAGTATAATGGTAGTAGTAGTAGTATTGTTAAAAGTGCTTCGACAACTTAGGTCATTTCGCACGTAGGCCCCCACCGGGAATCAAACCTACGGTATAATATTTTGTAGATATTTTATTAACTCCTGCAATGAAATTGTTATATAAACCACTACATGTGCCTTTCTTTTGTAAAAGTAGGCTTTATTCCGGTAGGCCGTATTCCATTTTCAGATATCCACTAATACTTGAGTGTGTGGCTTCAGTTTCTGTCTACCCTCCAAGTTACTTATGAACTAACAAAATCGTGTTTAAAAGATCTGTGCGGAAAATTTCTGGTTTATCAATTTAAGACCTTATAATTTGGAAAATGCGTTGTTTTTTGTCTGCCGTTGATAAATAATTTTCGTCAGCACTTCATAATACCGGTCAGCGTAGACCGAAACGGTTATTCTGCTTTTATAACACCGAGGTTACGGATAAGTAATTCCAGAAGTATACGCAGAACAATGTAAGGGCGAACAACTACACCTCTAGATTTTGATGGATCAACACGTTTCTTTAACGGTTGTACCAAATGATGGTTTTTCTTTTTTAGTACGTTTAGTTTTTTTATTATTAAATGAAACATACGTTTCTTTCGGAGTCCACAGAAAGTTCTGGAAAAAACAGTATTTATGTTTATATTATAATATCTGCGACGATTTATGTGTTTAGTTACAATTGCGGACTCTCTTAACTGCGCTGTTATTATTAAATACCGAGATTTTTGTCCTTTTGTTATTAGTCATTTTTCAGTGTAAGTCATAAGCATACGGAACTTACTTTAATCTTATGAAATACTTTCATAATGCCTTTCGAAAGCACTTTGTTAAGTAAGAAGCTAAGTGAATTTATACTTGGTTTAATTCGAACATTATGAACGAAAATATGATACATGATAAAACCTCTTAGGGAAACCTATGCTAACCTTTCATATACGTTCGAGGGCACGAAACGTATATGAAAATAATTAAACAGAGTATTTATCACCATAGTAAACCACAATTAATGAATTGAAAAGTATAAAATATAGATTTTACGTTACAACCACCGCCAATTTTCCTAACTCGAAGTATAAGTTCCGATGCCCTATTTGGCGATCCTACACTTGGCTGACAAATGTTTTACAACTTCTCGCGCGTTTTATTTTTTCAAGTGACTTGTGAATAATCTTTGGCCTATATAAAAAAGCGATCATCGTAAACGGTTGAATATGGCTGTATTAAAGGAACGTTTCCACTTGTCAATTTACACTTAAATTGCACCTTCGAAATTGCTATTCATAACAAAAGCAACTTCGACCGCAGAAACAAGGGCAGTACGGCAATGAGGAACTTGCAATGACTGATTTGCTTACCGAAAATTCTTTATATTAGGGTTATTGCAGTTTATTAAGATCAAAGATTCGGTGAACTTACCTTCTATTTTTATGTATTTAGATAAACGCTTTAAAGACAAAAGATGTTATATAATTAACGTATCTGTTTTCTTAATATTTGATAGCAAGATGTGTGTGATATTTTGGCTTAGTATTGTGACATTCTATTTCCACATTTCAGGTGAGTGCAGTGGCTTCGACGGACACTTCAAAGTCAGGTTTACGTTGTTTACTCCCCAATCTCATTTATAACTTGAAGTGAAAATAAGTTTATAGGTTTCTTTAAAAGAATGCGAAGAAATATGTACTTCGGTGGTACTTCGGCTAAAGAAGATAATTCGTTCCAGAATCCCACTCATTAGCCGAAAGGTGGCTTGCATTGTATTTATGTTGATAAAATATGACTTTATTCTGCGTCTCCTTTCTCGCTGTCTTGAACATAACCCGTTTGAGTTTGTGGGTGATGTGGTCGGCACATTTCATTGCGACACACAACGGAAAGATGAGATACTGCAATTTTCATGTTTTCTGCTTTATGTTGTCCACTACAACATTCGTTGGCCGAATCCATATTTGTAAGTCCGAAAAACAGCGACAAAAATCTTCCCTCGCCAAAATATTCGTTAGCCGAGGTATCACTGTATATATAGTATATGTCTATTTAGCCATTTAATTAGTTTTAGCCTGTGCATTTCCAGTGAATGATTATTTTTATTCATGCGATGTACAGACTTGCTAGGTTCATAAGCGGCCTTCCCATTGGCGGATACGAAAAATTAAATCTGCTTATGAATTGCTTCTATAACCACTAAACGTATAATGTACATATTGCATCAAAATGGCATTTAAAATGTGAAATACTTTCCTCGTTAACTTAAAATCCGCGAGCAGAAAATGTCCACGTAAGTTCATCACAACGGCTAAAATTATAACACCTTTTGGAGGAACAAGACGATTTAGCATCGCTTTGTTGTAGTTATATTATCATAGCCATGAGTCAGGTTTTAAGGAAAGAGCAAATGAAAGATACAGTTTAATCTCTCATGTACTGAACTGTTAAAGAAAATATTCCTTTTGATATGGCAGCTAAAATTGGCGTAGCCTATTCTCAGTTCTCAACCGAATTTATAGTTTCTAAAATGAATATATTCCGATTGGGGATAGTTGGCTTTCAATCTTCCAGTTTCCAGGTAATATTTAAGGAAATGATTTCCATAATAATTGAGTTACCGATTCAATCGGAGAGAAGAACCAAGTTAACCAACCGTTTTTCCAAAAACAAGAACCGATTCGTCACACATTCGAAGTCCGAAAGGAATCCGGATTTTATTGTTCTTTGGGACGGGTGAGCGCGTTTCCACCGACCACCACCAGGTGCTCTAATGATTGAGGAGCATTTCGGTATGAAAACAGAGGAGCGGAAACCGTCGTCTCCAAATGACGGATAATGAAGAGGGCGGAAGTGTTTCTAAATGCCATCGCAGCAGTTTATCCAAGATGGAATCTAAACCCCTCGCAGGCGGCGCTCGTAGTAAAGCGAAGGCAATTATTCATAACAATTCTTATTAATTAAACATAACAATTGTCTATTAGCGAATTACCGGCTCGATTTAGAACGCTGGGCATTAATGGGGCCAAATCTGATGATCTCTCCTCAGTCGAAATTGGGATCGCCCCTCAGGGAATTCGATTCCTTTATCTGCCATCGAATTAAGCTGTTAAAATAATGAATTAAGAGAGAAGAGGTCTTAATTCCATCATTCCGTTTCATCTAGATTAGGCGGTAGATTCTGCCCTATTTAGTTCTAACAATGGCTATTCCAGAAATAAACACATCATTCAAGCTGTCTAGAAGATCGCTATCTTCTCATACAAGGAATGGAAATTAAGCACGTGAGCAAGAAGAGGTATCGAACTTTGCACGGAAAGCCGTGTGGCCGGAAACCCAAGGACGAAATGAAACATACATAAAGGCATGACTGAGACTCGAACCCAAGAGTCTCACATTCCGAGGGAAATTATATTCCAACTGTGCATATGTAGTAGATAGCTGAATGTATTAAATACCTGATTAGCCATTTTTGCTCTACGAATTCTATAGCTCTGCAACTTTTAACCTTTATTCACGTCTTTTATCTTCCAATTTCACCACAATCACACGTTTTTTCGTATTCAGTCTGCGGAAAGGAAATCTTGAAAGAAAAAAGTTGGAGAAAAGATAAACCTCGCAGTTTATCCTTCAGAATAGATACATGTATTTCTGGCGTTTAAACCAGTCTGAGGAATTTTTTTGTTTGAAAGAAATATTTAATCCGCCCTGGCGTTGAACCGAGTTTAGGAGTTGTAAGTCTTGGATATAAAATACAACCACAAATACGATTCATATGCCTAACTTTAACAATTTCGCTGTTCAGTAAGTCAAATATTTGAAAAAGACGCCCTTACGGGCGAAATTTGTTTACTACTGCAAAAATCGATATTGTGAATTTCAACGTTCTTTATCAATGGAAAATACTCTAAACGAACTTTTGAAAATGTATATTATATATTGCTAACTCCTGTGTGTGTGTATACAGTCAATTCCGCTTAATTGGGCCACCGTTTTATTGGGGCAGCCGCTTATTTGAGCCAAATCTGGAGGAACGGAAACCAAACTATTGATGTAATACATAATTTAATCGCTTAATCGGGACAGTATTCCGCTTAATCGGGACAGTAACAGATGCTAACTTGCTGTCTGTCATCTATCGTCGCCCGTCGAAGAAGCACGATTAAGTAAGCACAAGTAAGTACATGAGACAGGAACATTGTAAGGTCGCGTAGACGCCAACTAGACTTAGATTGATACCCTTCGAGCCTCCAGAGGCATAAGGCAACCAGTTATCAAGCTGCTTCCTTTGTGTTTTTTCCCTTTGAGTGGTGTAGCACACTTCCGTTTTATAGTCTACCTTTACCACTGTTTTGTCGATATTATTTTAAACATCAAGATGCCAAGAAATGATCTTACACTTGCAAGTAAAATTACTTTGCTGGATAAAATTAAAAGCCAGCCATTCAATACAAGCCATCGCAGACTAGCTAAGATAACTGGTGTACCAAAATCTTCCATAGCGCGTGTCTTGCAACAGGAGAATCAACTGCGTGAGGAATGGAAATTACAGGAGGGACAAACAGGAACTTCTAAAAGAAAACGTGACGGGAAGAACCCAGAAGTAGAAGAAGCACTAAATCAGTGGTTTTCCATGGTTAGTGGGCGAGGTGTAAATATCAGCGGTCCAGTGTTGAAGGAGAAATCAGAGAAGATCGCTAAAAAACTGGGACATAACGATTTTAAAGCAACTGATGGTTGGTTGTCACGATGGAAATCAAGATACAATATTAAATTTAAAAAAGTGCACGGTGAAAAGGGAAGTGCAGATAGCATCAGCGCTGAAGTATGGCGAAGTACCAAAATTCCTACTTTTTTAAAAAAATTCTGTGTAGATAACATTTACAACGCTGATGAAACAGGCCTCTTTTATCGTGCTACGCCAGATGGTTCCTTGTGCTATAAGCACATTGAACTGTCTGGATATAAAAGGGCAATGGACCGCATTACTGTGCTGTGCTGTGCAAATATGTCTGGTTCTGACAAACGTAAACTACTAATCATAGGAAAAAGTGCTAAGCCTCGGTGCTTTAAGGGGTTAAGGGTGGATGGTTTACCAGTGCAGTACCATGCAAATAAAAATGCATGGATGACTTCCGAAATTTTTCGGAAA
>KZ309589.1:262310-273469 GCA_000376725.2 Ladona fulva
CTGAATACTACTTAACCCAGGTTCGTATATATATATATATATATATACATATATATATCAATGACT
Source organism: Ladona fulva (assembly GCA_000376725.2). Lineage (NCBI taxonomy): Eukaryota > Metazoa > Arthropoda > Insecta > Odonata > Libellulidae > Ladona > Ladona fulva. Next base: position 262,377 of record KZ309589.1, read on the forward strand.
TGAGCGACGAAATAAATAGCATTGTGAGGATATCTGCGGACGATTCATTAATATATAGAGAAATATCAAATGCGGAGGATCGTGATATCCTATCAAATGACTTAGCCCACATTCATAGGAGATGCGAAAAATGGCAATTAGAACTTAATGTTAATAAATGCTGCGTCGTTAATTTCTTCGAAATCTTGAATATGCGGCAAGTATATGGGATCCGGCAGACGAAACGAACACCCGCGAACTCGAAAAAGTGCAATGCAAGGCAATACGTTTTGTGAAAAAATGCTAAAACGATAAAAAAACTAGTTAATCTAAAATACGATAAAAAAGCTGGTGTTAGTAAAATGCTCTCGGACGCAGGTTGGGAATCCTTAAAAGAAAGGAGATTAGAAGCTAGGCTGCGATTACTTGATACATTTCGAGACCGTGCATTTGCGGAAGACGTAATGAATATTATGCGACTCCCCTGCTATTTTGGTCGATCCGACAATGAGCGTAATGTAAGGGAAATAGATTCTAGGACTAGTCGTTTTAAGGACTCCTTCTTTCCGCGGACGATACGCGATAACAATATGCTAAAGAGTTAATTCGAATGCTTAATGTTTACACCCCCTGCCACACGCCAAAGGCGGCTTGTAGGGTATTGATGTAGAACATTAACACTAAATGGTTACAAGTATTATTTATTTATAATATCCACGAGAAATTTTCAAGAATAAATGCGACCAATTTTTATCGTCCTTACGGTTATCTGTGAACATCCAGGAAATATTTACATATAAAAAGAAAAACATGCAAACACAATGTTTTCCTATACATTCGGATGGAATTGTATTGTGTTGAGGGATTGCCTTTACTACGATTGCCAATTTTCAATAATTTGTTGAGGCGAAATTAAGGCCCATTTAAAGAAACCTCGTCCCATTTTTTTCATTGTTCCTCCTTTACCACGAAAATCTTCATTGTGAAATCCGCGGACGAAGGTGAGAGTCACTCTTTGTGTATTTGTGTGGGACAACCTGCCCAACTGTCATATTTGGAGGATAACTTATTTCTCTTTAATAGTAAGAATTTTGCTTAACAATTTACACAAATAATCCTGAAACTATGAGCTTCTAACGTAGTTCTTAAATAAAGCAATAATGCCAAGCACCGAAGAGCCATAACACTTTAGACGAACCATTGAAATTTATACAAGCAATTTAGCACGTCACACCACAAATTACGCTCCGACCGTCTTTACACTTGTGTATGAGGGCAATATTTCCATTCTTCACTATCATTCATATCACTCTCATGAACCAAGTTTGTGAAATAACTAGATTGTGCTAACCTTCCCCAAAGTGCCGTGGTCTCTCCTGCATCAAAAGTTTACAGTCAAAGCAAACGAACCTTAAAATACTAGTCATGTTTACCCGAAGCAGTGCCTCCCATATTTTTCAACGGCCCTCTAGTTCCATAAGCATCGACCCCGAACCTACCCTACAAAAATATAGATCTGTACTATCAAAAAACACATTGAAAATCCATATAAATTTCAAATCGCTATAAGGGGTTCCCCTGTACATTTTTCTGTCGAGAAACAAGGGTTATTTAATTTTGAGTAGACGATTTGCCCTACCAAACGTAAACACCAAGGCCTCGGATCCGACTCCGGACTAGTCGGATTTTTCAAGCAAGGAAATGGTTGTTTGTGTTCGTAAGAAATTATTAAAATGGATGTAATTGGGGTCCTCCTATTTCCAGTATAGAAATAGTAATAACAATAAACGTCCCATATACATCTACATAAATACCGTGCAAGCCGCCTTTCGGCGTGTGGCAGGGGGTGTAAACATTAAGCATTCGAATTAACTCTTTAGCATATTGTTATCGCGTATCGTCCGCGGAAAGAATGAGTCCTTAAAACGACTTGTCCTAACATCTATTTCTCTTATTATATGCTCATTGTCGGATCGGCCGAAGTAGCAGAAGGGGATCGCATGATACTGATTACAGAAAATGTACTTTCCCTGAATTCATCAAGCAATCACAGCCTTATCCAATTTGCCTTTCAATTTTGACCTTTTTCCGCAGAATTTCGATTGTATAAGAAGGTGAATGATTGTTACCACGCCATGAAAAAACGATTCAAGTATTTTTCGGGAAATGTTGGTTGCAATGATAAAATACCTATCAGCTCAACTTTTCGCGTATAATATTTTGATGTGTATAATTGATGATTTCAGTAATATTTTTAAGGCTCATGAGAAAGAGCGGCACCGCTTTTCGGAATCTTGATGACGTCACTATTCACCAGGTGGTATCTCCATGAATCTTCATATGAATGTTTTTTTATGCATCTGCTATAAAAAGATTACAGTATGTCAAGTATTTAGGAGTACGTCAAGCCTTTAAGGTGTGTTTGAAAAATTCCCATGGCATCCAGGATATTATTTCAAAGGAAAATTTCGTGATAAGACTTTTATTTTTAATATATTTCGCAGAATGTCATCCATCTTCATTCAAATTGATATTTACGAAGTGAATAGCAATTTAACGAAGCTCGTAGCATGAATTATTCTATTTTAAGGTGAATAGTATTGTTTATATCACATGAATTATTCTATTTTAAGGTGAACAAGTAGAAACTCTTCAACATTCTACCTTGTTTGCTTTTACTTACAATTAGTCTCTTTTGTTTTACCTTTTTGGCTTCAGGAGTTAGCCCAATCTCTTCTCTCGGAACTTCTCAAGTTTTTGTCTCATCATCCTCTTATTGATCTGATAATTTTATAAGGATAAAATACATCAATTTTCCAAGATGGTTTTTGTTACAAACTGATGACCATGTAACTCTCGAGCGTTATAATATTTAAGATAACAGCCGACTTTCTATATTGTAGATGACAATGGCCCAGGTATGGACCCTAATGGAACACCTCTATCAATGAGAATCGTAAACGTTTCTGCATTTATTAAAATATCCTGAGTAAGGTTTGAGGAGTCTCCTATATACCGAATGTTGGAAGGGATATTTCGTCTCAGCGAGCAACTAAATATGAAAAACATCAAAAGTAATAGCAGTTCATTTCGTATTCCGAACGAATTGGTTAAAGAAAAAAAGTCACATTTTCCAAAATTTGACAGTATTTAGATTTATTCAATCTTAGTTCTCCATACGTTTTTATGGTCAGTATTGGCTGTAGATTATTAGGGAGATATAATCCGGTTCTCATTTGTTGCAATGAGTATGATAACTACTGCTATTAGCGGAGAAGAAAGGTGTCGTACGTTAATGCATCCAAGTCTCCAGAAACATATTCATTGGAAGATGAAAAAGAGTTGTTAAAAATATAACCCCTCGGTAGATAAACGGTTAATCGTAAACGCGGAAGATAAACGTCGTTGCCAGATGGAACTTAACCCACAATTTTGTCCTCTTCGCCGTCCTTTTTTTTTGATTTCCTCTCTAAAAACTGAAAATAATCTTTAAGAAGAGGACGTCCTCGCATTGCTTTGTTTAAAAATATTCTAGTTTTTGAACAACTGTCTTTCGGATGCCTTTTTGTTTCAGACGGGGACGCCAATCATATAATTTTCAGTTACCTTTTGGTTTTTTGAATAAAGTGGCGAATTTAATGGAACAGCGGGAAACGGATGATGGTTCGATTGAAATGATCCATCGCAGACAAATGAAAAATACAATTACTGAGACTGAATGATTGATTATCTCCCCCCTAAACAGAATATTTTAGAACTGCTGAAGGGAGAATGTAACAGTGAAACATGTATTGTTAAATTGATTCATTAGATTAAATATTATATGCAAAGATGTCCGGCGATGTTAAAAAGACTAAACTTATTTGTTGTGGAGACATTTAAAATTCTGAAAAATTTGTCGCATTTTAAATTCTAGGGAACGAATGAAACAATACAACGCAATTGTGCATGAATAATTAATTGGTCCGTGGCATATTAAAAATATTAAATTTGCGGAATCCCAAGCGATAATCGATTCGCAGATTGAACAGTGTTTTTATTGATTAAACAAATACTGTTTATTGATATTTCCGCGTTAAACGAAAGCATTAACTTCACTACCATTTTTTACAAGAAAATTTTATTTTGTTTTGTTTTTAAGTTAGTGAAATAATTATTAATGTATACGTAATGTTCACGATTTACTATTTAGCGTTACATTTCCTTAAAAATTATTAAAACGAAAACAATGACAAAGTTGTACCTCGCCATTTTCTGTCTGTTGTCAGTTCTTTATGGGGGTACTGAAAGGAGGAACTTAAAACGTAATAATTACTTGTAGCAAAATTAACTTTAAAGTTATCAGTAAGTGTTAGAGTTATTGTTACACTCTTACGCTTACTGATAGCCTGTTGTTTTTGTCTCAGTTATTTAGTCGCGCTCAATTATTGGGGCTTCCATTACTCTCCTAAATTAACCAATTTAATTTCCTTTGTCAATTAACTTTCTGTGTTTACAACTAATAGACCAATATTTCACTCGCTTCAATCTGAATTTCTCTTTCGTTTCTTCATCGAACCATTTCAGTTCAAAGTGACATATTTGCCGAACAGCCACATTTCTTTCATTTTTATTTTATTTTATGCAAAATTTTTTTCTTGATCTGGTTGAAATACCATACTCATTTAAAATATCTAAATTAAAAAAATGCGTAATACCTTTGTTAAATACATTCTCCTTTCTTCTTTGCATTTTCAAAACCCCTGCATCCGGTTGATGGATATTGGATGTGTAGGGGAGACCGGGGCACGTTTACGCACGGGGCACGATTACGCAAGGCAATTTTCACAAAATTTGTTACAGTTAGAGCGCCACCATTAACGACAGTATGGTGGTGCTACCTACCACACGCTGTCACACAACTTTGGGCGCCATACCAGCTTTCGTCTTAGTGCAAAGAACATTTTTCTGTTTTTTCTCAATGTAAGTCAATTTTGATTTATGACTTTCGAAGCTCATAGTGAGTTAACCTGTTATATTTAAAGGTAGTTATATATATGTTTTTAAACAGTATGTTATCTTTATTTAAGCGTATGTTAAAATGAACTGAAAGCTCTAAGATTATAAATGCTAGTGTTAAAATAATTTCAAATATGGCGATGGGGCACGTTTACGCATCATCTTCGGGGCACATTTACGAAGTGCATAAATGTGCCCCGGCTGTATATTTTCATTTCGTTAAACTAATTGCTGCTAGTTTTGCTATTTAGTTTTAAATATTATATGGAATAAAGCTATATGCAGCGTAATAATGTTACACACTTCCTAATTTAGTTTCATTATCAGGTGTTGTGTAAAATATTTTACTAAAGATAACTTATTGGTTTCATTTCTAATTTTTATCTTCTATTTTAGATGGTGAGAACTTATAATACGTACATCCAAGTGTTATTTATTAGTAATGTAGTTTACTCCCAACTGTTCACTAGTGAGTAAACGTGCCCCAGTGGATGCGTAAATGTGCCCCGTACCCGGGGTACGTTTACGCACCCGACATGGGCATAAATTAGTTTAATTTTCACAGTTATATATGAATAATTGTTAAACATATTTATGAAAAATTATTGCCTAATAGCTGTTCGATAAAGTTTAAAAAATTAAATATTATTAGAGTAAACCAAAAAAATTTGAAAAATTGTAGAAAAAAATCCGCGTAAACGTGCCCCGGTCTCCCCTATTATTTCCCGATCTCTCGATTATTCGACAAAATTTGCTGGGAGTATTCGAACCTTATCTTGAATAATGAAAAATTATCATCTCGTGGGAGATCGTTGTCTTGTATGAAGCAGTGAAAGTCCGAAACCTAGGAAAAGAAGCTCTAAACGGGAGTAAATTCAATCTTTTATCACGCAGTAAAAGAAAATCGCAGGAGTTGATTTCTATGAAATTGTTTTTCAACCACTGGAGAAAAATACACCAATCGGCCAGACAAAGTAAAAAGTGAATTCCATTAGCTAAGCAGGAATTTTGGACACCAATCGCAGAGGAATTAGAAACCGGTCATAAAGTGTAGAAATCAAGACTTAAACTTCGTTGTTGCGTGCATTTGAAGACTCTTTATATGATTCTCTTTTTGTTTTCCTCGCAAATCTCAGCTCTTTCATAAAACCACATTAAATCCGTAATTCTCCATCAAAAGTGTACTTTATCTATCGGTTTAGTGAGCCATCGAAGGTTCAAAGATATCGACGAACAAGTAAATGTTGAAACCTAATTTCCGTTACGAATGTCACACTTAATCAGAGTCAGTAAATGGATTTGATGTGGAAGTGAACGGCGGATTTTATCCATCGAGACTCCGCTCACGTAAATATTTCTCATTCTTGGATGCGTGGCTTGTTTCCAAATGCTCGGAAGATTTTATTTATAATCTTTTATATTCCACTATTAAAATTTCAACTGTTTGCTACCAAGCTAACGTCTTCTTATGCCTAATTAGCCAATTAGCAATCAGCCAAAAATTTTCGCTGATTGCTTTTTTCCTCTAGGGAATCTCGTGATTAAACATGCTTTTAATTTGCCATTCCTGTTTAAGGTCTATATCGTGGCCCTTAAACTTAAATGGATAAATTCATTGGCAATTTATTTTGGTTAATACTTTTGGATAGTTACTAAGAAAGAGTTTACACAAAAAAGCCTTACAGGAACGTACTCGACCAAGGATCTTCCACTTTCCAGGTGGCTGCTCTATCCAACTGAGACTGAGAATCCAATCCACTGCCCACAATATTCTGACATACCAAAAAAACGAAAATGAGTAAGAATGACTTTGCGCAAGATGGTGCGCACCCAGGAAAAATCCCAAGGAAGAATGGACTTGAAAAAACTCTGACGGGACCGGGAATCGAACCCGGGCCTCCCAATTGCCGGTCGGGTGCTCTGTCCGTTGAGCTATCCCGGCAGAACTGCTCAACGGACAGAGTACCCGACCGGCAATTGGGAGACCCGGGTTCGATTCCCGGTCCCGTCAGACTTTTTTCAAGTCCATTCTTCCTTGGGTTTTTTCTGACATACCTTTTTGGGAGACTTTTTAGTAATTTTGTCATTTACATCTTAGTGTGTAAAGTTAGCCCTTTTCTTTCTCTTTAAACGACAACAGTTACAGTATTTGATGTTACCGTTAATCGTGTGGGTAAGGTAAGGGTAAGTAGTCGTAGGGTAAGTTTTTTCTTCAATGTCTGTCACCTATAGAGGGATTTGTTCTAGAGTAAAATCGAGTGCACGTATGAATGCATGCTCATCTATAGTTCGAGAGCCAAACTTTTTCTACCGACCAACCGAAAAGTGAGATTTATTTTTAACTTGAAGACCATATATCTGGATCATGAGATAAACTACTCTGGTTAAATACTCGTATAGAACTACACAATATCGGTTCGTACCATAACATATTACTGGCAAACACTCCCGAATATATTACTTGCGAATTTTTGAGTGTTGATACAGTGCATAATTGTAACACAAGAGGATAAAAAAACTTGTTATCGCAGAACTGAATTATTCCACAATTCCAACATTAAATATGCTAGCAAGCTATGAAATTCTCTTGATTATTATGGAATTATGGATTTAAAGTGGTCAATATCCTATCATTCTTCCAAAAACAAATGCCTTGCTTATTTTCAGATGTATCAATTTCTCATCTAAGAAGCCTCGTAAGTTAGAGAATTTCAGAAATCATTTCTACCAAAAATCTTCGTCTTGCATTTTATGCCAAATCTAATCTCCACTCTCATCATTGCAATGGCGGTGACCGAACTGATGAAGGGAAAATATCGGGTATCTACGGATTAGATTGTGGGAACTGTAACACTTACTATATAGGTCAGACAAGGAGGTGTTTTCAAACACGCTTGGAAGAACACAAGACTTCTTTTACCTTTTTAAACTATGTTAAAGAAATCAGGAAATCCCCACTTCGTCACTCATCTCAATGAGAACAATCACCCTATAATCCTCAACGTTTGCCGTAAAGGAAAGAAACTCTGCCTGCGAGGCCAGCTGAAGATTCACTACCACATTAAGTCTTCCATGAACCTTGCAAACGAATATCTTTTCGACAAAATTCAACCCATTCCACTCATGTCCTCGCCCGATCAACCCCTGCTAATTAATTTCCAAGAGAATTTCTCTTATTCCCTTCTTTCCAAGCTCAGCCCCTCCCTTTCCTCCCCCACATACCCTTCTCGTCTTCTTCTGTATTGAATGTTCTTTCCTGCATATCTCCCAGTCGCCTGAAGATGAGGCAGAGCCCTTAAAACCGGTTGTGTTGTACTCAAATACATTTTATGTGGACGGAGTCAGATTTTGTTTTCATTAACTAATGATGAGTTATTGTGTTACCTCTGTGTATAAAGGTCATATGATTAATTATCTACAAAGTTCACGGTATAAATACCGAAAAACATGTATGGTCTGGTGGGACCCTATTGGATTATGGCATTTTCTATTAAAAATTCTGTATTGAGATTTGTAAGTATGTATGTAGAAATCTAAATTTTTATTATGCGCTAGATGATATTGAATATTAAAATCTATATCATAGCCTTATTTATATAAGAAAATAATTATCTTTTATTATTATTTTGTCAATGACTCAGTATTATTGTAAATTGTCATTATTTATTATTATTGTCTATATATAGTTTGTTCTGCCAGTTTCGTTTGACTGAACCCAAATGGATTGTGGTTTTTCTTTTCAAAGTTGCATGTTTGCATTTATACTTTTGTATATTTTTTTATTAAATTCTGAATGCCATTATTACCATTAAAACTGACTCTCATGTTTGTCGCCTTTCAATCCGTAGATGATTGAGTACAAAGTTCTCTTTTATCGCTCCAAAGTTTCACTTTGCAAATTAAAATGTGAAGAATTAATAATGGAAATAGCCAAATGTGTAGGATATTAAATTTAATAAAGATTTTTATTGTTGTTGTAGATTGCAGACTTCGGCTCAATTAACTGATGATATTGTCGAAGAATTAGAGGAAGCAGCCATTTGCGCGCTTACCACTCAAAGTGCACGCGACAAGATAATATGTTTCAATGGAACATTTCATACGGCAAATGTGTTTCTCTCGGAATTTTGTTAATGGCTCAACATTTGAAAGGTATTTGAGGGTACCAAATAAAATTTAGTTTTATTAGTAATTAGTAAGTAACTAAGTTCCCATTATTGCTAGTTCGGTAAGAAATTAATTACTATCAAATTGTTTTATTTTTACGAAGCGTTTTATCGGTATTTATTCAATAAATTCAAGCCTCGGAATTTTACTCAGCAGAAAACAGATTTGCATCTGCTTCCACGGCTCGATCGACGTTTTCCGAACAAAACAGCGGCGCAACGGAACGCCCACTAGTTAATTCACCTGTCCTCATTCAGGTCATAATTGGAACCGTCTAAAAAAGCAGAATCTCTGCAATCGCGATTTCCGAGTGAACTACCGAATGCATACCCCCGTGTGATATCCTCGAACAGAATCTAAATTGATACCGATTACGTTTTTTCACTCCTTCCTCAAGAATATAATGAAAGGAAAAAAGAGCGGGAGGTCATCAAAGTTCGACGCCTCCCAGAATTAAAGAGAAGGGGAGTGTCCTTTTTCTCCTGAAAACCGCGCTATCGCCTGGCTAATGCACACTACTATCGATCTGAGATGAAGCCCTCGAATCAGTGCTTTTGAATTTGGGCGTGGTGCTTCCGCTCCGAATTACTCATCTTTTGGGCGTCCCTCGTTGGAATGCCAAACGACACCTTGATTAATGAAAGAGAAATCAACGGGTGTGGACGCCGTCTGTGTCCAAACATTACGCTTTAATTTTAAATTTAAATTTAATTCCTGTCTACCGGTTCGAAATTTTAGTCCGGGGCGAGCTGAAAAAAATTTTAAACAAATAGAGGCCACGATTCTCAGAAATGTTATCGCAATTCATTTGTTTTACTTCGAGGGAGGTTCAAAAACAGCCCTCAGCTGTGAGATGACAGAGCAGTGTGAGGAAAAGGAGGACCTTTATAATCATCAGATTCAAAACAAAAAAATGAAAAAAACACTAACGTATTACGCAGGTGAAAAGTAACGTACACATTATAGTACAAACCATAAGATTGTAATAATCACATTCCTTATGTATATTATGATATTTCTCAGTAAAGTAGAAAGTTCGTAGGTGTGCGCGTGGGAGTTAGCCTTAACTCGATAACTAAAACTTACACAACTATCGAACTTAAACGATTGTTGACTTTAACGAATCCTGAGTAAATGATATCGGAATGGATTTTTCCAGACAAATTTCATTTGTTTCCCAAGCATGGGTTTTTTTCTTTCCATATTGGTGCAGAAAGCAACTGGAAATTTTTGACATTAGGATCTCTAGTATCTCACTGTTACTAACATGATCATTTTCAAACGCTTTCTTAGTAAAGTTTCATATTGTGTTTTCGATAGAATTAGAAATTTGAAAAGTCCTTCTGTTGTGAGCGAAGATCTAAAAAGTGGTACCAAATGAAAAGCTTTGAATGCATAAGGATTCCTTCGTTTGGGCGATGAAGCAAAGTACTGCATAAAATTTTATAGATGTCTATGTGAGTACCCTGCAAGCCGCCTTTCGGTATGTGGCAGTGGGTGCATGCACCATGACTCTATTTCCGTAATCGATTATTTTCGCGTGTCGTTCGCGGAAAAAATGAGATCTTAAATCTATTGGTTCTAGCATCTATTTCTCTGATCTTTCTCGCAGAACGGCCTATGTAGCATGGTGAACGCATTGTATCGGCTACATCATCTCTGAACGTGCTTTCTCTGAATTTATCCAGTATATAGATCCTTTGTTGAAATCTTCTAACTTCCAAAAATTCCCGTTTTGCGTCCTGTAGCATCTAAGTGACGCTCACTGATTTACCGTAGCAATTCTTCACAAAACGTATCGCCTTTCGCTGCACCTTTTCTAATTCTTTAATACAACACTTATCGGCAGGGACCCATACACTACACGCATACTCAAGATGAGGTCTGACTAACGCAAGATAACATCGCTCGCGAACTTTTTCGTCGCTCCGACCGACTATTCTCTTTAC
>KZ309589.1:276654-288759 GCA_000376725.2 Ladona fulva
AGAGAGAGAGAGATCAACTGGCTGCTAGAACTGCAACGCTGTACGGATTTTCAGGCTTCCCGCCCAAAATCGGGACTTACTGTTGGCTACGGCTCCCCAACCCCTGAAACACCTCGTGGGCGGAGCACAGATCAAGATCCAGCGGCTCTAATATAGATATTAAGATCTGCCTTTTACAATAAACATGGAAATTCAAAATTTAAACATTTTCTGAGAGAATAAATTTCTTAGCAATTCCTGCCTTTTCTTCCGTCAAATTTCTGCCACTTATGAGTTTAATTGTTGTTTCTTCGCAATCCAGTAAATTCGTTTCCTGAAACGTCTCTAATCCCTCAACGGAAGAGATGATCCGTAATGTTCCGTTCAATAGGGACGCATAAGTGAGAATCTTCGTTGTTTTGTGTTTTCAGTTGATGGCACTGAATATAACGATATTTCTCTGTTTGCATAATCGACATCCATTTTAGTTGAATGTTTGAGATAATTGATCCTCTGCTAAATAAGTTCTGCTGTATTTGGGAAATAAACGATTTCATATGGCTATTTACGGCTAGGGAGCCGTAATTTTCTGAGAACGTATTATTCCAATTCCAAGTTCGGTCTGATATTTCGATTAATTTTCGAAATTCTACGTCTTCATCTCACGACGAGAACAGTCCAACTGCGTTGCGATTCGAATCATAATCTATACCTTTTACATAAAATAAGAGTAAAATTGTCTTTTGGTACTTCGTTGCCTGTATCTCAAGTAGAGTCTTTTCTTGTGTATAGAATTGTGTCGAAATGTCCTTAATCCACACATCTAAATATGCAGCGTGCAATTGCCTTTCGGTGTGTGGGTACACCATGACTCTACTTCCCAAATCGATTACTTTTGTGTATCTTTGGCGGAAAAAAATGAATTCTTGAAACTACCTCTAGCATCTATTTATTTGATTTTTCTCGCAGTATCAAGACGGCCTATGTAACAGGGAAGACGCATTATATCGGCTTCATCTTCCGAGAGCGTAGTTTCTGTGAAACCATGAAGTAGATATATTAAGTCTTCGTTTTAATCTTCTAAAGATTCCCATCCTACGTCCTGAAAAATCAGAATAACTCTCTCTGACTTGTCTTAACTATGTTTCATGAAACGTATCGCCTTTCGCTGTACTTATTCTAATTCTCGAATTCAACACTTATCTGTCTATGGACTACACGCATATTCCAGGCAACGCCTGACCAACGCAACGCCACGGACTTTTTCTTCGCTCTTACCGATTATTCTCTTCCTGAATCCAAGTTTCTTAAGTGTTTGTGGACATACATTACGAATGTGAGTACCCCATGTCTAGTTATTTGTGAGGATTATTTCAAGACGTTTAACCGATTCAACTGTTGATAAGGTTTTCCCTTTGAAGCTACTAAAATAATACGGCAATAATTTTTTTCTAAGAAGTTAATCACTGAAAATTTATCTACAATGAGCTCTAATTGCCAATCATTGCAATATTTCATAACTTTATCTAAGTCATTCGACTGGGTTAATCTACCCTCTCTATTTTCCATTTTCTATAAACTACCGCGTCATCTGCAAATATTCTAACAACTCTATCGATGAGATTGTTTAGGTAGTTGATGTAACCTAAAAATGGTAACGATCCGATAACGTTTTCCGCTACTTCCTTGAATATATCCTCAGGACCAGGAGCGTTATTAGGTTTAATTTGCCGAAATGGTTTAATGATGTCATCTTCCCTGAAGGTGATTTTCGACATCGCTTCAGGCATTTCGGACTTTCGGCAAGGTACATGCATTATGTGCTGTTGGACACAAATACGCTACGAAAAAAATCATTTAAGATGCGTGTTTTGCCTTTGGCATCGTTAATTATGTTGCCGCTATTATCTTTGAACGAACCTATCATGAGCTGTTTATCTTGGTCGTCATGACCGCAAGGCTTATGAATCCTCATCTAAGTATTCACGTGAGATCCTTTTAAATAGGACATCTCGCATGCTACGTTTCTTTTTCCATTTCGCTTATTTCAAATCGCTCTTTACTTAATCCGTGTTGATATTGCCTGGATGCCTCGCATAGGATGTTAATATCGATAGAAAACGTCTTTATCTGTTTAGAGGATTTCTAGTTTTATTATCTAGTACCATTATTTTTGTTTTCAGTGATTAAAGGGTAAAGATGTATCCACAAGATCGAGCTTTGTCCGTGCAAACAAATTCCAAGCGTCCTCGGTATTCAAGCCCATCGCGCGCGTTGCATTTATCAGAAAATTCAACACGTTTCCTACGAAATCCTTCAAAATCAGATATATTTCGTGCTTATGTTTTCTGTGTCTTACCAAACTAATATCAAAATATATGACAATACTTTGTGATTGAATAATCAATGTATTTACTATTCGCTCAGGCGTCTTTGTAAGAAGTTTATCTCTAATATTCTTATTTCCCTGGTAGACTCTTTAACATTTGATGTAACAATTATGTTTGCGTTATACTTCATAAATTCTACTGGAGTCACTATCTCGAGCTGGTTTCTTAACTACGAGGTTTAGCAAGTCGCAATCTGGGAGATTAAAATCCTTTTCGATTAAAGTTATGTGAAGAGTTGGATGGCCGGTAGAAAAGACATACGTTTATATTTGGCTTATTGGACTGAGTAGTAGGGCTAAATGCTCTCGATGATCCCGTTTAAAAAATTATGTGTGCTACTGCGAAGGGAATTTTTGACTGCTATAAACACAGCCCGTTACATGCTGACCCTCTTTACGATTTATCTTGAAATCTTTTGGGAATTCTTCGTATTATCTCTTACCTTTCTATACCTATGATTATATCTGAATCGTTAGTTCGGACGAAATGCACTAGACCGGTTAATTTATTTTTGACGCTTCTATAATTTAAAGCAGCAATTGACAAATTATTTATGTTGACAGAAGTCCTATAGTTAGGAAATTATATTTGCCGATTACAGAAATTTTGTGGTATTCCCTAGTTTTTTCGCATCGATTCGCATCTATGATTCTCTTAAATTTGGATCATTCCCACTGTTTAACTGTAAAAAATACCCACGATGCTCGTACATCATAAGAGCCACCGCCTAATCAGTATGAGCCATTACTTCGTCTACAACCATTTTATTTCTCTATCTCTCTATTTTACTATTTTCCTTTTCTTTTTTCCCTCTGCTATGATTTTTTTTATCTGTAGAGGTTCATTAAAGAGAGGTACCGAACCGTAAATTCCTCGTTTTCTCGTTCAATGAAAGCGCAAAATTTCGGTTCGGATCCAGTTTTTCTCCGGTTACAGCTGTAGATCCGGTTAGAAAGGGTTTTGATTTTACTAATATTACAATTAATTAGAATGCCAACAGAAAATAATAGCCGAATAATTAAACGTTTCCGGTTTAGTACACAAGAAAAAGGTAGAGATAACTTGGCTGGTGAGTTTCCTGTTTAGGTTTAAAAATTCTTAAGTTTTCGGGGCGGTTCGTTTTTCACTCAGACTAAATATTGGATTTTGGGCTGGATCCTATGCATTGAATTTTGGAAGTTACTTAAGCAAATTAATTATTATCAGCAAAAGTAGCGCATCTACGGTTTATTTGAGCGTCAGTATTTCCTTGCAATGCGGTATGTATGTACCATATTACATATACCGTCGCCAAAACTCGTATGTTTTTCGCCTCTCTTCCTTAAGTCCCATCATAGTTTGAAGTATGCCCCTAGGCTCCTCTTGCCGAGGATTATTATTCAAACTAACTCTATTAAGCACTAAAATGCTGAGGGGCCTCTTTAAAGTCTCAACTGCATTTCAGTAAATAATCCCCGCAATTCCGTTTATCTTGCGATCTGTCTTATTCGGCTAGATTAAGAGGGAGCTCTCTCGTGTCAACTTCGCCCCAATAAAGTCGTTCCTCAATTTATCTTGCTCTCGCCTGCACCTTCATCAATCCCTCTTCCCCTCGGCAATATCTCTGCAACGCCCACTCCGAGTGCTGTTCTCCACGCAATCCATATGTACTACATCTGGGGAGCTCTTCATCTCCTCCCAAGAGGATCGCTTCAGTCAGCGGAAGAAATATAATTCCGAATGAAGATGAATATGAAAAAGGAAATTTTCCTGCCGCCTCCAGTTACAACCTTTTAGAAATGGAATATAACGAAGAAAATGAAATAATACCGTAAATTTGATTATGCGTTATCTGGCGTTTGTTACAAACAACAAATTGTTACACTTTTTACGCCTTCATATTGATCTCTCAAAATTTTAAGCTTTGAAACTTTCTTTCGAATATTCTTCCTTATGAAGAAGTGATGAGTTTATGAGTTTAGATCTTCAACCAGCTGGATATTTTACTTCTAAAATCAGTGAAGTCAATTTGCGGTAGTTAATGACCATTTACTTTCAAAACATAAAACAGCAAAATCTTGAACTGTTAGCTTAAATATTGTTCATTGATTTTGACATTGGCATTGAACCGGGGAACCGCCCAGGGCCCGCTATTTGTGGGGGCCTTTTTTGTTTTTATTGCAGTGTATAAATATGGATCGGCTACTTTTCCGCCCTACTTCACTAATTATAATCGTATTTATTGAAATTAATTCCAAGTAAAGCGTTAATTCTCTTGATTTTCATTCTTACATTTCTGGAAATAAATGCATAGAAAAGCATAAGGGGCTTGATCTTTGATATTTCTGACACGTCCCTGATTGCATGTATCTTTCCTTAAACTCAATCCTGCCCGAAGGAGTAATCAATCGAAGTGAAAGCAGAAATATAACGTATGATCTAGTTTATGATAGGATGGGAAGTATTTCGTGATGCGATGTTCCTGTTCTTGGGGTAAATATTTTTCAAGAGTTAAAAGTGTTTGAGTGGAAGGCAACATTTTTTTCACATTTGATATAAAACTGCATGACAATACAACAACAAGCCATAACTGTTAGATTAAACATAGTCCGGAAGGTAAGATGGAGAGTTGAAATGGATGCATCAGGAAAAATTAAGGCAAATGGGGAAATGTTAAGAATGGTTTAGTATGAAAGAGTATCGATTAAGTAATATAAAGAGGGAAACTTGGTTGGAGAGAGGGGTTGGAAACAAGTATGTCTGGATATATTTTCGAATCCCCATTTTTCCCATTCCACCCACGCGACACTCGAGTGACACTTTCGGCGTTTCTTTGTATCTTTATGCTTTTTCCCCTTACATTTTTTCATTCCCGACCAAATCGGAGGGGGAAATAATTTTTTGGGTTCCGTGTCGTGGTTTTCCTTTACCCATTCCGCCTCTGATATTTCTTCCCTCCAAAATCGCATTTTTTTCGTCTGCCCGTAAGGCGCGCCACCGTCGATCCTAATGGCTCCCTTTCATGCCTTCACTTTGTCGTGCGTCTTCTGCGATTTTTTTATGATGGAGGCCGATGGCGGGAATGGATTTGGGGTGTCCCTCTCGGCGTCGGTGCGACTACTGAAGTAAAAGCTGATGGAAATTCAAAGGTGGAATAATCCTGGAGCCTTGTATGTACGAACGGGAACATGATGTAATATTGGTCGATCATCAGAGATGTTGGAAGTAGCAACAAGTAACGCCAGAGATGCGTTGCTTTCTCCGGATTTGATGAATACGATGATTCGATCGAAAATTAATTTGTTTCAAAACCATATGGAACTATAAAACTACGAATAGTACTCTTCGATCAGTTTTATTGTATCTGAGATGGATTTCCACAAAACTTCGCCCGATACTAAAAAATTCCCTATGGAATTCGCAAAATTTGATCGATTTTTACTATTCGAAAATTTATGAAATAAATGCTAAAATCATGAAGGGCAATTTATCAGAGATTCGTTGCAGCTGTCCAAGGCACACTTCCATTCACGTAATTCCTTCATGATTCCTAACTAACTTCCACCAACTCTTGTCTCTCCTCATTAAACATCTAATGTTTCTTTGTGATTTCTTTGTGAATTTTACTTTGTGAAAAATACTTTGTGATTTGTGTGACTTTGTGAATCAGATTTATTGTCCACTTCCAAATATTTCCATCGGCTCGTAGCTTCATATGCTTTTGGGAGGATTTTTTCTGTGATTGCGCCCATGCAATTTTGTTCGATATCATTTTCTCGTATTAGTACCTTTACAAGTGCTTCGACAGCTCGAAAAGTGCTGAAGTCGAATCTTCAAGCTGGTTCCCGGTTGGAAATTGAACCGCTACCCTCTTGGCTTTCTGTGTAAGGGGCTTCTCTACTGCTGTTCACTCCATTTCCTCGCCGAGTACACTACATACATAGGTTTTTATATCCAGGCTTTCATTATTTCACGTCGTATTCTGTTTTACTGCTTGTCGATGCTTCTGCTTCCATCGCCGGCAACCAAAGCGGCCGAATCCAATGAATTCTTCAAGTAATTTTTTAAAGTTTACCCACAAATTATCATGGAGATTATCTTCCATATTCGCATACCGTCAATTTGATTTTCTTTTTATTTATTTGTATTTATTACATATTGATATTTCCACATACCATGGGTAGGTTCTGCAGAAGTGCAGNGCCTTTCAATCCGTAGATGATTGAGTACAAAGTTCTCTTTTATCGCTCCAAAGTTTCACTTTGCAAATTAAAATGTGAAGAATTAATAATGGAAATAGCCAAATGTGTAGGATATTAAATTTAATAAAGATTTTTATTGTTGTTGTAGATTGCAGACTTCGGCTCAATTAACTGATGATATTGTCGAAGAATTAGAGGAAGCAGCCATTTGCGCGCTTACCACTCAAAGTGCACGCGACAAGATAATATGTTTCAATGGAACATTTCATACGGCAAATGTGTTTCTCTCGGAATTTTGTTAATGGCTCAACATTTGAAAGGTATTTGAGGGTACCAAATAAAATTTAGTTTTATTAGTAATTAGTAAGTAACTAAGTTCCCATTATTGCTAGTTCGGTAAGAAATTAATTACTATCAAATTTTTTTATTTTTACGAAGCGTTTTATCGGTATTTATTCAATAAATTCAAGCCTCGGAATTTTACTCAGCAGAAAACAGATTTGCATCTGCTTCCACGGCTCGATCGACGTTTTCCGAACAAAACAGCGGCGCAACGGAACGCCCACTAGTTAATTCACCTGTCCTCATTCAGGTCATAATTGGAACCGTCTAAAAAAGCAGAATCTCTGCAATCGCGATTTCCGAGTGAACTACCGAATGCATACCCCCGTGTGATATCCTCGAACAGAATCTAAATTGATACCGATTACGTTTTTTCACTCCTTCCTCAAGAATATAATGAAAGGAAAAAAGAGCGGGAGGTCATCAAAGTTCGACGCCTCCCAGAATTAAAGAGAAGGGGAGTGTCCTTTTTCTCCTGAAAACCGCGCTATCGCCTGGCTAATGCACACTACTATCGATCTGAGATGAAGCCCTCGAATCAGTGCTTTTGAATTTGGGCGTGGTGCTTCCGCTCCGAATTACTCATCTTTTGGGCGTCCCTCGTTGGAATGCCAAACGACACCTTGATTAATGAAAGAGAAATCAACGGGTGTGGACGCCGTCTGTGTCCAAACATTACGCTTTAATTTTAAATTTAAATTTAATTCCTGTCTACCGGTTCGAAATTTTAGTCCGGGGCGAGCTGAAAAAAATTTTAAACAAATAGAGGCCACGATTCTCAGAAATGTTATCGCAATTCATTTGTTTTACTTCGAGGGAGGTTCAAAAACAGCCCTCAGCTGTGAGATGACAGAGCAGTGTGAGGAAAAGGAGGACCTTTATAATCATCAGATTCAAAACAAAAAAATGAAAAAAACACTAACGTATTACGCAGGTGAAAAGTAACGTACACATTATAGTACAAACCATAAGATTGTAATAATCACATTCCTTATGTATATTATGATATTTCTCAGTAAAGTAGAAAGTTCGTAGGTGTGCGCGTGGGAGTTAGCCTTAACTCGATAACTAAAACTTACACAACTATCGAACTTAAACGATTGTTGACTTTAACGAATCCTGAGTAAATGATATCGGAATGGATTTTTCCAGACAAATTTCATTTGTTTCCCAAGCATGGGTTTTTTTCTTTCCATATTGGTGCAGAAAGCAACTGGAAATTTTTGACATTAGGATCTCTAGTATCTCACTGTTACTAACATGATCATTTTCAAACGCTTTCTTAGTAAAGTTTCATATTGTGTTTTCGATAGAATTAGAAATTTGAAAAGTCCTTCTGTTGTGAGCGAAGATCTAAAAAGTGGTACCAAATGAAAAGCTTTGAATGCATAAGGATTCCTTCGTTTGGGCGATGAAGCAAAGTACTGCATAAAATTTTATAGATGTCTATGTGAGTACCCTGCAAGCCGCCTTTCGGTATGTGGCAGTGGGTGCATGCACCATGACTCTATTTCCGTAATCGATTATTTTCGCGTGTCGTTCGCGGAAAAAATGAGATCTTAAATCTATTGGTTCTAGCATCTATTTCTCTGATCTTTCTCGCAGAACGGCCTATGTAGCATGGTGAACGCATTGTATCGGCTACATCATCTCTGAACGTGCTTTCTCTGAATTTATCCAGTATATAGATCCTTTGTTGAAATCTTCTAACTTCCAAAGATTCCCGTTTTGCGTCCTGTAGCATCTGAGTGACACTCACAGATTTATCGTAGCAATTCTTCGCAAAACGTATTGCCTTTCGCTGCACCTTTTCTAATTCTTTAATACAACACTTATCGGCAGGGTCCCATACACTACACGCATACTCAAGATGAGGTCTGACTAACGCAAGATAACATCGCTCGCGAACTTTTTCGTCGCTCCGACCGACTATTCTCTTTACGGATGAAGATTTTCATTTGTTCTGAAAAAGAAGACGGAGATTGGAAGTAAAAGAGGATTGTGAATGGAATCAATTGAGTGTCATTTTCCGATAAAGGGCCTCGAGAGTAAACATTTCTAATAAAAATCTGGATCTACCGCAAACTTGAGATTTGGAATAAAATCGAAGTGGTTTTTATTTCCATTGTTCATAGGACAGACCTTAGGTCTTAATCTCTCAAATGGACGTAGATTTTCTTTCAGTTGGGTCATTGTAACCCGAGTCATATACAATACTTTATTTCTCGGGATGGGGTGATGCATTTTACGTGTAATAAAAACCATAAAAGCCTAACTATTAAAACCGCTGTAACTGATGAAATATTTCACTAATCTCGGTCTTTGTTTATATTTAGCTATGCTTGTCTTGAAGTTACACAAAAACTGTTTATAATTCGTTTAATTTCCGCATTAACTGTCCGTCGTGTATTTTAGTTTCTGTGTTGCGTCAAGATGCTAATGATAGCCCAGCAGTTTGCTTGAAATTTGAGTCGCCAGATCTAGCCATCCGCATGCCTTATTATACTAGAGCCGCTGGATCTTGATCTGTGCCCCGCCCATTGTACCCTTGTCGATGAAGAAGCGCGGTTGCCAAATTTCACTTTTTGAGATAAATGAGAATTGACTAAAATAAAATATACGCCAATGTAATGCGCAATTAATCCCTGAACAGTTTTTCTTTAGTGCTGATAGTTANTGAGAGCCATCTAGCTGTACATCGAGGTAAATGGGTATTTTCCCGGCAAAAATAATTTTCACATATGTTCTCGATTGATCGATTTATATCATATATCGATTTTTCCTAATTTTCAGGCTCCGAACACATTATTGTATTCGGAGTATTCAAATGCGTTTTTATTATATAAAACGTTTTTTGACAACAACGCCATTTTGTCCACATATTCTCTAATGTATATGGATGAAAAAAATGCAAAAAATAAAAAGTCGATATTTTGAAAGTTACAGATAGGAAACCCCCTTAACTTGACGTTTCCCGATTCCAACGTAGTTTCCTCCAGATATTCTTTAATTTCTGCCTTCGGGACAACAGTCGCCTCGGTGAGTTTGTTTTGGTGCGACATTGCACGCACTCAAGCGACAAGGACGGCGATCATGAGATCGAACTCGTCTCCTCGTCATGTATTCCAAAGGAAATCGATGGTGGACCTCTAGCAGGACCGAATGCCATTCTTTCCCGTCCTCTTGAGGTTTTCCGCCAGGGTTTCAGGGGTTTCTTTTGTTAGTTCCTAACCCCATTTGGGTTGGGGCATGTTCTTTGAGGGAAGGGGGGGAGGTCCGTGTCGCCATCTGCCCGATACTTAGTTGTGAGAGCGCTCAGTTGTGTCGGAGAATCGTTTACTTCCGTAGTGGAAGCATATGCCCAGTGGGGGAACAGGTTCAAGTACGATCTTGTGGAAGTGTGTTGAACTTAAAATGTGCAACGTTTCTTTGTCCTGTAGTGTTCTATATCGGTGATGACTCTGTGTAGTTAATATTTATGAGTGGTTTCCGTGGACCTTAAAGATAAAACTCGAAACGACTGTCAGGAATAATTCCATCCAGAGGGATTCACAAAGGAGGGGTGGAGAATGTAGATGAAGTATCATCGCTCCGTATGATCGCTTCTTTCATGGAAATTGCAGCCTCGGCGCGTGCCTTTTTCAGGGCTCGCAAAGTAAATATTTGCTGAACTTACTATTTAAAATGTCGATAGAGACGAGTGAGTCCGAAAGATCATGAGCAAGCATATTCACAAGAATTTTCTCGCCTTCCGTGCCCGAACCTGTAATTTTTACCCTTATGATTTCTGAAACTTTGAAAATTTAAAGAAATACATAACGATGAATGATTTCCTTTTTATAAATAAAACTAGTAAACGTCCCCGTCAAGCATGACGGAACTTCATTTAGTTTAAAAATATATCTATTATCGTAAATATCTGGTCCTACTAAGCACAAAAATATTCCGTCATAAGATCATAACAACTCAGTGTATTTCTTAACATTATTTATGATATTTATTCTGCTGTTTTTCCAATTATGCGTTTTACTATTTTATCTAAATTTTGAATTCAGAGTGTTGGCAGCTGTACGATCATATTATATTTATTATTTTTCGTATTATATTTCGTTTTATCTTACTTGTGCAACGGAATACAATTTTTTAAGTAGTAGAAGTAGAAGTGTCATCACAAGTTCCTCAGGGTAGCGTCATAGGGACGATTTGTTTTATTAATCCACGTCAATGATACCATAGACAACGTAAAGAGTAAAGTGAGGTTCTCCGCGAAACTCTTTATACAGGAGAACTAAAACATCAGAAAGTAAATTCCTTATTACTGAGTGAAATGGACGTTTCTCAATCCTGTGAGTATTGGCAGCACGGTGTGAACGTAAAAAAATGTGCAGCATAACCCCGAACCGTAATTTAATCAAAACCCCTTACCACATAAGAGGCGCTAAATTAGAATTCGTAAGTCATTGTAAGTATTTAGAAGTCGTTTCAAGCATTAATTTATGGTTTAAAATACACATCAAGATATAATGGAGTCAGCTCATAGTAATCCGACCAAGAGGTAGCTTACGAGTATTTCTCGCTCGTTCGTCCATTACTTGGACTATGGACCACATCCACACGCTGCAAGAAATTATCAGCAGAATGAACGAATACGAGATGCCACTAGTACTCTGCTTCGTGGACTATGCCCAGGCCTTTGACTCTGGAGGCACTGGGGAAACAAGGGATAGATACCAAGTACATCCTACTTTTACGCAGCATCTACAAGGACGCCACAGCCTCTGTAATGCTGCATGAAGAAACAGAGGAATTCCAGATTGAGATGGGAGTGAGACAAGGCAAGACAAGCCTTGCACCAATTCTTTTTACAGCCGTTCTGGAAGAAGTTTTAAAAGCTTAGACTGGGAGGAAAGAGGTCTACGGATCAATGGAGAGCACATCAGTCATTTGCGTTTCGCAGATGATATAGTACTCTTCGCGACCAACGGTGAAGATCTATCATCAAGACTTCAAGAACTGAACGCGGCGGGGCAGAAAATAGACGATATATATCGATATCTTCTATGTCTTCTATGATATATGTCTTCAACCAATGCATTCTACCAGTTCTGACATATGGAAGTGAAACATGGGTGTTAAACGCAGCAATAACCCAGCGACTTCAGACTACACAAAGAAGTATGGAACGATGCATGCTTGGAATCACAAGAAGAGAC
>KZ309589.1:317055-332219 GCA_000376725.2 Ladona fulva
GAGAAACATTGGGAAAATGCTCACAGATGTCATCAATTGTGACGCGCCGATCGTTCCTCACGAATTCGTCAACTGAGCTCACCAGTTGGTCTGTAATGACAGACGGTCTCCCCGAACGCTCATCGTCGTGTGTGTTCCCCCTCCCCATGTTGAACTTGCGACACCACCGCCGAACAGACGACTCGTCCATTACATTGTCTCCATACACCTCCTTTAATTGGCGATGAATATCACATGGGCGAACGTTTCTTGCATTGAGGAATTTAATCACTGCCCTCACTTCACAACTGGCGGCGTTCTCAATTTTTTTAAACATTGTAAACAATCACAGAAACAACACAGGCAATGCTAGCGTCACGCAACTTGGCTCAGAGAAGGCAGACAAGCCACTGAAGCTATCTGACCTTGTCCAGCGGCTACTCGCGTCGTCAGCACTTCATGCGGCACTAACGGGTACTACTTTCCGGATGACCCTCGTACAAATTTAATTCTATCTCTTGGTTTTCAAGATGACACCATATTTGGAATTACCATATAGGGTAGGCGAGGTAAGGCATTAGTACACCTCCTGCCTTGCGCCACTGGCAGTGCATTTCGAATTACAAATCTAAATTGTCTCCAATGTGTAGCAAGACAACACAATATTATAAAATGCCATATACTTTAGATTAGGTTAGGATTTAATACATCAATTCCATATGCCACAGGCAGGTTGAGGCAATTAGGAATTTATATCTATTACTTGGGTTACAAGACAACACCATATTGCAAAATATTGTTCAGTTAGTTAAGGTGCACCCCCTGCCATACTTTGCGGATGTCATTCAGTGACATACAATTTTAACTATCTGTTGGGTATCAAGATGACACCGTATTGCAAAATACCACATAGGATAGTTTAGTTAAAGTAGTTATTCACCCCTTGTCATACGCTACTGTATTTGCGGTAGATGGCCACTCACATTACGGTTTTGGTCCTCTCTAATGACTAACATTCAGGTATCAAGTCAAAATCAAAACCAGAAGTAGCTCAAAATATTATATGGATTTATACATTTCTTATGAAGAACTTCTTAAGCTCAAATATGAACCACACAAATCTATCTGATTCATTTTCAAAATTTTAACGATTTGGCTTTTCGGAAACTACCCCAAAAAAAGTCTTAAATAGCTTCCCTGAAGTAAGTAGGTCTTCCACAAATGTTGCTTTAGGTAAGCAAATCAATGTTAAATAAAATGGGGAGTAAAAGTAGAAACATATATAACCAATATAGCTGTAATTCCAATAATTAAGTTAATAGCAAACAAAAACACAAATATTCAGTGTGCAGTTATAAAACTTTAAAAGTAAAAGATGAGCTAAATAAATGAGTCAGATGAATCCCTGTCAGAGAAAATAATTGTCCACAAAAATCATTATAATATAATGCTGAAGGAAACATTAGCTTTAAAGATTGGCACAGAGCTACTTTCATTTTATATCAATGTCTGGCTTGAAATTTTAAAATAGAAAGTGAATTTACTTCATGGCTAAGATTGATTCCCTATTTGTAACTCATTGTTAATATTCATTTCTGCAGTTTATAAATAATGATATTTAATTAATCAGGACTATGTATGCTGTGTTTGGCAATTGATCATCAACATTTTCTCCTCTTTTAGTGGATACTGTGAAGAAGTTCACCTGTGGACATTTGTTTTACCGCACATTCCACTTAGATGAGTCCAGAGACACTCTATATGTTGGTGCTATGTAAGTAAACTTTTGTAAATAATCATGGAATATAAAATTAATGAGTTTTCCAACGAGAATCTTTTTTATCCATATGCCTCGGCTGAACATTGCATCATGCTGTATAGAATCATATACATATAAATACACAAATGGAGGTCGGAACTCCTATTATAATATACTAGCTGAAATGCCCATTGATTCTCAACGGAGGGAATAGAAGTAGTATTAAATGTACTCACCTATTTGTACAGAAGAGAATGTAAATTCTCTTGCCATAATATAGTTTCTTGGGACAGGTTATCGAAAAGAACTTTTCAATATCATCAAAGTACTCATATATAGGAGTTGATTTCTATAATTGATGAAATTAATATGAATATTTATGGAATTTATTTCTTAGGAAACTTGGCTTTAGGTTGCATGATGATTTTCTAAATTTTATGTAGCAATAAAAATAGAGCCTTCAGAGTGTCAGAATTTACTTCTAAATCTGATGAGTCGAGAATCAAGCCAGGAGCCTGGAGTTGGAATGCTAGCCACTTCTTCATTGCTATTTTAATAATATAAAATTCCAATGTAATTATGCATTATGTTAATGTCTGTTAAGGAGATAGTATCCGTTGGATTTTAATTTCTGAATTTGTGGAATTTTACAATTAGAAATTTTTAAAATTAGTAGGATTCATTATGTTATATTAATTGTGATTTTTTTCTTTGAACAGGGATGCAGTCTTCAGGTTAAATACTGCCAATATCAGTGGTTCAGACTGTGAGGTAATTCTGTTTCCTTCTTTTTTCATAGTAAAAGAATACCTCATTTATATGATCTTGCATTTTACAAAATCTTGCCTAAAATGAGGTGAGTTCTAGGCCGATGAAAGATCACAGATGTTAATTACCCTATATATAACAAATAATACTCCCTTATAATACGAAATCCCCACAATAGCAAACTATTCTTTGGAATCTGAACCTTCTTGCATTGTAGGTTGTTCTTGTGATGACCATCACCATAGCCACCACTCTGGGTAGATCAGGAAAATTTTGAAGATATCAAAATTCCGGAAAATCAACCAGAACAGTGCATTAGATTATTTTTGTGATCTATCAGTTGGATATGACGGGTGGTAGAAAGCCAAAAATAAAGTCACCAGTGTAATTAACAAATAATATTAAACCATACTCCACAATAGTAATAACCCTAAATTAACATTACAATAATAGCAAAGACAATTCAGACTGGTGCCAATAATTACACAAAATAATATTACGATAGGTGATATGGTCCTTTAACAACAGATTGAAATTCACAATTAACTTAACTGAAAATACTTTGCCAATAACTTCTTGGTATTGAACACAATCAAACACAAAGTGTCCTCGTTGAAATCACTTCCTCAAGGTAACTGGCGTTACACAGTGGCGTAAGTCTCTCCCATCGGAGCTTTGGCCAAATGTGGAAAACAAAGGACAATAGAAATTCACAAATTCGTGGGGAATCAAGAGCCGGCCAATAACCTTTCCAGAAATCATCGGACCTGTCCGTGAAAGTAGCTAGTTCGAGCCTGATCGGATATCCTTACTCACTGGGTATAAAAGATGCGTTCCCCAAGGCCTTTTTGTCAAAGCCATTATGTCAACAACTTGAAAAAGGGCAACTTAACAAAGGGAAACTAAAAAATCGGCACAGCCTCCCTTAGGCTGGTCATCCACTGGAAGCGACTGTCAGGTTGGGCATACACGTCTATTTTGGAGACTGATCTCAATTTATGCAGAAAGTTAGCAAACAGCATACACTGCAAGTGATCTTGAGCGATTAAATTCAGTCAACCAGCACATGTGGTTGCACGAGTGCAGTCTATCTCCACTGTTTCGTAATTTCTTTCATCAAAGTTCTTTATTTCTGCATTTTAAATTTCTTGAAGTAAGCGAAACCTGGAAACCTCATATTAGGATGTCCAATGTCATAGTCGACACAGATGGAAAGCTAATGGCGTTCCACTACAGAGATGGTATGGGTCAACAGTGAAATGTATGTAAATATTATGGCGCTCGTACAATAGAAGACGTTGAGGATACTTTCAGTTTCAATATTTGAAGTCACATAACTCAGGTACAGATTAGAGTGATGATTTATGAATTATGATGTAGCAGCAATAAATTCAATTACATGTGTGTAATAGAATTCATATATAACTACCTGAAAGAGTGAATTCCAGGAGTAGTTGATTCAAAGATTAGTAAATTCCAGGAGACTATTGAAAGCATAACTTAAAATACCATATTATTAAATTCCAGGAAACCATTTAACACCTTTAACTTAAAGTACCACAGAATATCAATTCTTTGTTTATGAACAGCAATTTGAAAGCAGTCTAACGAAACCGTAGTAGTAAATTCTGGAAGAAATTTTGGTCTACCCAGAGATGTAATTTTGGATAATTAAATGCGATTTCTGCAAAACAATAGAAATAGTATTATTATCTAATGAATATGTTTCCAAATATCTGGAGGCAAAAAATAAGTTTGTTGAAATATAAAATAAAATGAGTTTCAAAAAGTCGATAAATTACTGTATGTGCTGAAATTTAACCTAATTTAGTAAAAGAGGGAGAAAAAGTTCTCAATCTGGGAGGTGGGGGATTTTCCGAGTCCAATTCTGGGAGTGTCCCCATAAATCTGTGGGAATTGGCAAACCTATTACAGTACTACCCTAGTAAGCAATATGAAAATAATTCTAAGAAGGTAATGCTGTGGGACAATCGTGAATTGTTAAGGAAAATGGATTTCCAACAACTAAACAAATTTTCAAAAAATTGCAACTAAAACAAATTTTCAAAAAATAGCATGAATACTACATTGATTAGGAAAAACATTAATTCTTACAGACCCCTTCAGATTATTTTGTTGACCCCTTGGCTTCTGCAGACCCTAATTGAAAGAGAGTGTGAGTCAATATAGTAGTGTATGTAAATATGCTGAATTACTAACTGGGTCGTAGAAAGGTGATCTTATACCAGAGGACATTAAGGATATTTTATTCATTAAGATTCATAGCTCAGGTACAGATTATGGGAATGTGAACCAAATAAATGAAATTAATTATGGGTGAGCAATATTATAACATAAAGGTTTTGCTATGAGACAATGGTAAATCTTTATGGATCTGTTGCATTAGTACAGACAATTAATGACAAGAAAGCTTGTCATCCTACAATAAGAACAGCAAAAAATGCTGAGGTTTGGATATGATGAGATCCCATTTATAATGGAATTATAAAATTGATAATATAAAAAGGCTAGTCACCTAATATTAATTTTAAGCAAGTTTTACTGTTCGGAAATAAAAAATTAATTATCACATTCCTGATCTTATAGTATGATTTCAATTCATTGTTTTTAATCCTGATTGATTGCTGTAGTAATGAAATAAAATTTTTAAATAATTGTCCTATAAACAATTGAGTTATATGATGGGATTTAAATGAAAACCTTAAAAATGTAATAAAAAATCGAATATTCATGCCATTGTTCTTTAAGTTGGCAGTATTGTTACCAATGCTTTAAAGAATGCCCAACACAACATACTGGAGAGAAGCAAAATGCAGCCACAACACTAATTTAAAATGGCTGCCCAGCTTGCGACATGCACCAACAAAGAGCGATGTTTTGACATTCGTTTTCTGAGCAGTGAAGGAACGAAACCTATTGAAGTCCATTGGAAAATGAAGGTCCAGTATGGTGATGCTTGTTTATTACTGCAGGAAGTGTACAAAGGCAGTAGAAAGTTCAGAAACGGTATGACTTCTGTGACAGACGCTCCCTGCCCAGGTCAGGTACACCGCATTTTGACATAAGAGTCTATTGTTGAAGCCATTGTGATGGAAAATTTCCAAGTGACGGTGGATGAAATAGCCACAAATCTGAACATTAATCATAGCTCAGCTTATCACATTATTCATGACATGATTAAGGTTCACAAAGTGTCTGCAAGGTAGGTGCCATGGCAGCTCACTCCAGAACTGTAAGAGCAACACAATGATGACTGTTAAGAACTTTTGTGGTGCTTTGAAGCAGAAGGTGGTAGCTTACTTGTGAGAATCATTACAGGATACAAAACTTGAGTTCCTACCACCAACCCGAAACAAAGAGAGAAAGCAAGGATTTGCGCATTTTCTCATCACCAAAATCCAGGAAGTTCTGGACGCAGCAATCTGCAGGGAAGGTTATGCTGACTCTTTTGGGATGAACGAGCCATTATCTTGGAACACTACACACCTAGGGGAAACACCATCACCAGTGCATCATATTCCGATATATTGAAAAATTTGCAGCTTGCAACCAGATCAGAGCGACATGGTTGTCTGACTATAGGTGTCATTTTGCAACATGACAATGCTCGGCCTCTTACTGCCTCTGCAACAGTTGCAACCACCGCTGGCCTTCACTTTGATACTCTTCCACATCTGCCTTACTCACCAAACCTAACCTCATCCCGAGTGATTACTACATGTTTGAACCACTCATAGAGGCGATGGGAGGAAAGAAATTTCGTTCCGATGAAGAGGTACACCAGGTGGTGCACAACTGTAAGATTTATTTTCAGAGGAATTCGAGCACTTCCTATGTGCTGGAGGAGGTGTGTTAAACGTAATGGAGACTATCTCAAGAAATGATACACTTATATTCCAATTCTGTTCAATAAATTAAATTTTAAAATGATTTAAGGTTTTCATTTGACTCCCCCTCGTACTATCAAATATTGCTTTAACATACAGCCTCAATATCTAAAATGATCTGAAATAACTTGTATATATTGCATTCTTATTTACTTCTCTTATATATGAAGGGATTTAACATTTCAGAAGTTTTAAACATATTTTTTTCCTATTTTCAGAGAGATTCTCTCAATTTGGAACCAAGTAGTGTTTCCAATTGTGTTTCTCGGGGAAAAACGGAGGTGAGAATTCCTATTTCTTTTGAGATAATTCATTTTCTCTCTTGCAAGTTCTAGAAATTAAAGACTCGTATTGTTTACTTACAGAATTTTGATTGCAGAAATCATATCCGTGTGATACAACCAATGTCTGAAGGCAGTCGTCTTTACATATGTGGCACTAATGCTCACAATCCTAAGGATTGGGTTATTCATGTAAGAAAGCAGTTTATCTAATCCTTGCATTTCTTAGATTTTACTGTTCATGTTTCACAAACGCTCATTGTTTTGCCATCTTTGTT
Source organism: Ladona fulva (assembly GCA_000376725.2). Lineage (NCBI taxonomy): Eukaryota > Metazoa > Arthropoda > Insecta > Odonata > Libellulidae > Ladona > Ladona fulva. The sequence continues at coordinate 324,029 of KZ309589.1, forward strand.
TGAATTGCAGGAACTTAGAAAGTAGACAAAAATACTTAAACTACGATCTACCTCTATCTGGAGTCTTAATCTTAGTTTTATGATAATCTAATTTATTTTACCATAGGTTGATGTTTTATTCACTTTTCTCATTTCAAATAGCATAGCAAAATGTTGAAATGTTTTGTTTTGTTGCAGATTTCTATGAGTCTGTTGGTTTAAAGATTAGATATCTGAATGATATCATACATCTGAATGATACCCGATGATATTACAACATCATCTGGAACAGCTTTGGCTATAAAAATGGGCCAAATATCAAGTCATGAAGGAACAAAAATTTAAGAAAATATTATATTACTACCATGTTATCACCATTAATTGCAAAATACTTGCTCAAACATGAAATTTATAACTTTACCATTGCCCTATAAAGGATCTGAGGTTTGCATTTCAAAACAGTCAGAAAGTTGCATTTAATTTATACAATTAATTTAACTTTTAAGATACTTATCCAGGTAATTATTATTTTCAGGATTATTCCCAGAATTTATCCTAAGGTTCTCTCCAACTCCTTTCTAACTGGGAAATATTAACAAACCATGAAATTATCCATGTAAAAATATAAAAAACGTGTACAACTCCTCTTAGGTATGAATTTTATGAATTGGAGGTCTTTTTCAACTGGAATTGGAATTTTAGCAATTGGTGATGTAACTGCCTCAGGTGCTTTTTCTCAAAGATGATGCCAAATTGAATATGAAAGTTTTCAGTTTCAATGCTAGAAGTTTGATTAGAAAAAATTGTGCATTTCAGTAAGGAGATCCTTTGCACTCTCTTTCCTCTTTGAGTGAATTCAGTTAAATAAATTTGGAATAAAACAAAAAAAAAAACTAAGCACCAAATTATCCCAGGCATTCCTGAGAAATATTGTATAATTACCACTATCTGGAATCTAGAAAGTTGCCAATATTTAGGGTAGTTCTTAACAGTTCCCTTTTATCCATTGTTAAAAGTAACTATAATCTTAATGCTTTAATTCTCTCCACTTAATTTTTTAAATTCCACCTTTTCATGAAAAATCCAATAGACATGAAGTTAGCATAGAAACACTTTGCTGTTATTTAGTCATAGCTCTCCATCTTACCCTGAGTGAGTTGCTTGTTTTTAAATCATCAAAGGGTGACAATTCCCACCCTCTAGATCCACCCTTTTCATTTATTGCTGTTTTTTCATATAATTGTACTCTGTAACAGCAAAACAATCTCATTTTTAAGCTTTGGTAATTAATAACTTCTAATAGACCAGGATTAACAAAAGGTGTATCAACTTTGCACAGTAAAGTTAATACACCTTTCATTAACCATTGTGATTTCCTTTGGGGGGTTTACCCTATAAGACCTGCTTTGTGAGTTGGCTTCCTCAATGAGGACCTCAGGTGGCAGTTCATGCCACTAAATGTGCCCACCTTGCTCACAAAGCATTCCCTTAACATTGTGGAAGAGACTTCAATGGTTAGAAAACTTGTCCAGAAAGTGGGAGACCTGGGTTCGAGTCCCAGTCATTTACCTATTTTTAACACTTGTTATTAGTTCTAATACACCAATTGATTTCTTTTATTTAGTCAAATCTCACCCACCTTCCGCGCCATGAATATGTCCCAGGAATTGGAACTGGCATTGCCAAGTGTCCATTTGACCCAAATGACAACTCCACTGCAGTTTGGGTGGAAAAGGGTAATCCAGGGGATCTGCCTGGACTTTACAGTGGCACTAATGCTGAGTTCACCAAAGCAGACACTGTGATATTCCGCACTGACCTACACAACCTCACCTCTGGAAGAAGAGAGTATGCATTCAAGCGCACGCTCAAGTATGATTCCAAATGGCTTGACAGTAAGTAATTGCATCTTACTGAGACTTCATTTCAATGAATGAAGCTACATAATGTATCGTCATTCATTGAAATTCTGAAATTCGTGACACAGCTAAGCTTTCTCAACCATCTTCTTCATTAGCAGTATAGAATATTCTGTACTGCTACAAGGGTACAAATACATACTTCAAAGAGTTAAGCTTACTGTTGGATTGAAAATAGTATTGACATGGACTTTGATGCATTTCCCTTTGATGATCAGCCATTATGATGGGACATGTTATACAATGTTTGAAAGAGCATTTTTTGCCATAAAAATGATATACATTAGGAGGCAACATCGATCTCTTGCTTAATTTGAGTTGGAATAAACCAAATCAAAACACAGTAAACTCATGCAAATTCATGTTTAATATATTTAATAACAAAAGTTGTGCAAATCCACAAAATTTTAGCAGACATTGTGGATTTGTACAAGTTTTATCATTAAATGTATTAAAGTATATAAATCATGAAATTCTACTAAGTATCGCTTGATACCATCCATTTTATTCAAATTTATGACTCGGTCATCTTCACACCTTTGTGGAACAACGACCAGGTGTCACAGAAAAGTCAAACTTTTAACAGAAATGTGGTATATAGTCCTGAAATAAAGTCATAATTTCTGAGATCTAGTCATGATTTATTAACCTTTGATAAGCATCTGAATTAGAAATTGATCTCTCTGTACAAATTTTATCCTACGTACTTGACATTTTTACTACTTACAATGTAAACGATTTACAAAATAAGTTTGGGCAATTTTTCCCAAATGCATTGGATGAGGAGATACAGGATATGTAACTATAACTCCAGAATACAATTTTGCTCAACCATACAGGGTCTATACCACAAATGCATTTGAAATTGTTAGCAAACAGATGCGTCTTTGACAATTCCATTGAAAATCACAAGAATAACCTCGAGGGAAAAGGATTGCTTTGGAAGGGAATTTTAGTAGAAATAATCAATGCTTATCCTATCAGAGGAATTTCCAGTCTCAGAAGTATTAAATATTAATATATTAAATTATTTTTGGAAATTATTTATAGGGGCATGGTAATCTTTGTTGGGCACTTTCATTGAATTTTTTGAATGTGAGAAGGGATCATCTCTATCTGAACTTCCACATTTGCCCACTGTTTGATTCTCTGAGCAAGATAACGGTGTGAGCCCTACCTCCTGATGTGATGAGGCATTTAGGGGGAAAATCCATCTGTGTCAAAGCAGGGGAGCGGGGTTCGAGAGGATACAATGTTTTCTTTTTGGCTATTATGAGACTACCTGGTTTCTACCATTGAAAATTCCTTATTGCTTTAGTATATGAAACTGAGAAGATCCTTGCTGGTCTTTAACCTTCACATACCTTCCCTGGAAATTTTCATTTGCTCTTTAAGAGTTCAGTTGGTTCTATTTTGTGGATAGAATATACTGTTGAATGGCATTTAAGTGTATATTTACCTTAAACCTTTTGGTGCTATACCGCATCAATAATATTCAGAATTAATTAATTTCTGAAGTGACTTAGTATCCACAAAGTCACAGCCAACATGCCTCCTCTAAAAAAGGCTGCACTCCCCTTCCCTTGAAGTTGATATTCTTTCTATTGAAGATAAATCTGAAGGGCATGATTGGAAGAGGCCAAAGCTAAAGTGTGTGTGAAAATATTGATTGCAAGCATTAAACTTTCTTTGAAAGATTGAAAACTGAAGAAATTGAGATTGTTCCTGGCCAGGTGGTGAATAATATGGCATTGTGTTATGGTATTACTGAGCATATGGTGAAAATTATCAATTAGGAAACTAGGATAAGTCATCATGGAGTCATATATTCCAAAAAAGATGTCCTAGAAGACCCAAATAGTAGTGGATCAATTTTCCTAGGTGTTCTTAGAAAAAAGTGCCCGACTTTTACCTGTGAGAAGTTTACCCAAAAGGTGCTAATATATCAGCTGATTTGCACGAAGAACATGATGACTTTCCCTAGCTTGGTATATCTATAACATTTCTTGTAATTAGGGGATTGGGATTCAAGTTAAGAAAATATAACTGTAAATATAAATGTATAAGATACAAGTAGTTCTTGTGGCAATTCTTCAGGGAAAGACAAGTAAAAGTATCATAATTTTTAATGTTTCAATAGGTGCCTCACTTGCCATTATGTTATGGCCAAGGTACACTCAGCAAGGTTTAAATGGTTAGCGTACTTTCTTGTTCGGAGGAGGCGGTGATGACATTTCACCAAAGCTAAGTCATCATTATTGACCCCTTCGTATCTCCTCACCCAATGGGAGGGAAAAATAGCCCTCGCTTACTTTCGAAAATCATTTAAATAGTGCGTAGTAAAAATTTCAACTACATAGGATAAAATTTGTAGATGGAGATTTATTTTTAATTCAGATACTTATAAAAGGTTAATTAATCACTTGGATCTCAGAAATGAGGATTATGCTTCAAGACTATATACCATATTTCTGTTAAAAGTTTGCCTTTTCTGTCTTTGTTCCACAAAGGTGTGAAGATGGCTGAGTCATGCAATTGCACAAATTTATTGTATTTTGATTTGGTTTACATCGACTCAGATTAAGCAGGAGATTGATAGTGACTCTTAATGTACTTCATTTTTAAGGCAAAGAAATGCTTTTTTGAATGATATATAACATGTCCCATCAAAATGGCAGGTCATCAAAGGGGAACACTTCAAAGTCCAGGTCTATACTATTTTCAATCTGACAGTAGATGGTAATTGAATACGGAGAAAGAACATTTACCTCAATTGTTTAATTCTTGTAGTATACTCATTGACAGGGATTAGTTTAATTATCTTTGGCCAAGAAAAATTTATAATATCTCTTAAAATATCTGGATGTTTGAACAAAAATGTGCAAGTGGTCAAGATGCAGTGGTCATCAATATATTTCTATTGTTTCTATGTATCAACAGATACAGTCTACAGTGAGATTCTGTGGAATTTTTTCTAAAATCTCAAATAATATCTTTTTGACATATTATCAGCATTGAAGCATTTCCTCTAATACCCATGTGAGACAAGTCATGAGGAGACCATCATCAGCCCCTGCCTGAGTGGGAATTATCTGAGGACATTCTTCAATGCATCTGAAGAGTTGGAGTTATGTTATAATCATTTCTCTTGGAACTCATTAACTCTAGCCTCTTTTAATTGAAAATGTATCTTTTGATTTCTACTGGTACACAATAATGCTTGTATCTCCCTGCACTTATTGAAAATAGTGAGTTACTTCATTCCTATTAGGAAATGATTTTAGCTCAATAAATTGCTGTATTAGTACAACTCTAAGAAAAACCCTATCCTCTTTGTTTGTTTCTCCATAAGGGAAATAAATTAATTTTGAATAATAATATTGAAATACCATTGAAAGATCAAAGAGAGAAACTATGGCAAGAATTTTAATTTCAGTGTAAATTCTAGGATTATAAGAACAAAATAACAAATACTCTTTTTCCACAGATGTATTTAAACAATTCACGACCAGTTTCGGCACAGATCGGCCATCGTCTGGTCCAGTTCCACCAGACGATAGCCAATTTGTGCCGAAACCAGTCGTGAATTGTTTAAATACATCTGTGGAAAAAGAGTATTTGTTATTTTGTTCTTATAATCCTAGTGTTATGGATTTCCACACAGTAAATCCTGCTACCATCGATTTTATATTCAGTGTAAATAATTTTTATAGATCTCATTTATTTGCTGAGTATAATTAAATAGATAAATAAACCTTATTGACAAACATGATTACCTAATTTATGTAATCCTATTAATAGGTTTGTTTTGTTTGATAGAAAAAACAACTTCTTCAGAAGTCCGTAAAGGGTGGAACATCTTAGATTCAGGCTAATACAGTATGTTATACAATTATCAGTGCATATGGATGAATTTTAGCTCAGAGTTATATTAGTATTTGGTGTCTCAAGATTGCTGGTTGAATGCAACATAAGCTTGCAGATTTAGAGGATTCATAGTTAAAGAAATGAGAACAAAAATTTTCAGACATATCTTACAAATTCGATTTGAAATTTTAAATTTGCTAGGACTTCCTAGGCAAATCTTGTAAGCATTTTGATAGATCATAACATCCATATTGTCTCTCTCTCCATTTCATGCCCACCTCTCTGACTATGATGATATAATAGAATGTGTTAATTCTCTAATATTGATTGTCATGATTAGATATGATTCTTAGTATTATCACCTCAAATAAAATTTCTTTCCTCAGAGCCAAATTTTGTTGCTTCATTTGATGTTGGGCAGTATGTGTTCTTCTTCTTCCGAGAGACTGCAGTGGAGTACATCAACTGTGGAAAAAGTATATATTCTCGAGTTGCCCGAGTGTGCAAGCGTGACACTGGAGGAAAGAACATTCTTAGTCAGAATTGGGCGACCTTCCTCAAAGCAAGGCTGAACTGTTCAATTCCTGGAGAATTCCCCTTCTATTTTAATGAGATCCGTGAGTACACAGTATTGCCTCCTGTTGTTATGTTATACTTTTGGTAGATGCAGGATATAACATGTGACTCATACTCCAGTAAACTAAAATTTCTCATAGTGGAAAATTCACTTTATCAGAAAAAGAACTTTTTGATAAAATTAATGAAATTTCCATTCTCTCTTTGTACTTGTTGCAATTAACTGAAACCAAGTACAGGGAACAACATCTCCCATAAAATTTAAAATTAATATATTTAGTGTATATAATGTCTTCTCACATTTCAGTAAAATCTCATAAACAAGTAAAAACAATCAGACATAAACAAATTCTGACTTCACAATGACTGCATAAAGGACAAAATATTGATACACTCTAGCATCAAACAAAGTAACAAATAGGAAGTAGCCTATCTATTATTAAAAATTACTAAAATATATTTAAAAGCCACCATATATAGGTGCCGAAAATTGGAATTTAGGCCTCTTACGAATCTTAATATATCTGGTGAGTTTAAAGAACATAACTTATTGGGAAATACCACATATGGTAGATTAGGATTTAGGAAAATGGAAAAAGAAATTTCTGAAAATCCTTGCAATTTAAAAACACAAGAAGTACCGTATTTGAGGCTTGTTTAAATCAAAACCTATAGTAGCTTGGAAAGAAATCTCATTAATTATATTTCCTGATGCTCATGGCCTTCATGAAAAAAAAATCATCGGTTCCATAACACCTTTCATTTAGCACCTGATGACAAAAAAAATAGTCATTAAAAACCCACACGATTCAGAATATCGCAAAATGTAACAAGTTTGGGGCCTTCTAGGATCAAACCCATGAAATCCGGGAGTTATGTCTCAATTACTCCTTGGCGATATGGTCGGTTTCCATACTGCAAAGAAAAATCGCCTAACTATCTGTCAGGTTTTAAGGCGAAATCACATCGAGAAGTAGCTCAAAGTATTATCCGATCTCCCTGTATATTTCTAATGACTAAATTATTAAACAGCCCTGGCTTTTAACCAAGGATCAATTTAAGAATTGTTAGGCTTGTGAATAAAAAACAGCCACCAATACTATTCACATGCCGAATTTGAGCAATTTTGTTTTTCAGCAAGTGCCCCGAAAAAAATCTTGAAAAAGATGTCCTATATATCCTTGACAAAATTTGATGCGCCCTAGGATCAAACCAGTAGGCTCTAGAGCAAAAATCTTTATGGCATGCGATAGAATTCTCCATCTTCTATAGGTATCATAAATTTCAACGTTCTATCTTACCGGAAATTACCCTAAATGGATAAAAAAAAATAACGTCATATGAATTGTCCTAGCATCAAACTTTGGCCACTAGGAAAAAATCCTTTTGCAATATAATAGGAAACTTCATCTTCTAACAACTCCATGAATTTCAACGTTGTATCTTACTGGCAAATACCCTAAACGATATTTGAATATTTGGTCATCTGAATTGCCTTAGCATCGAACCTGGGCCCACTAGGAAAAAAATCCTTGCCCCATACAAAAGGATGCTAAATTTTCTAAGGTCTCCATAAATGTCAATGTTCTATATTAATGAAAAATACCATAAACGAATTTTTGTAAATGCCCTCAATGTATTTAAAAGGAAAAAGTAACTTTTTGGGGCTTTCTAGTACCAAAATTATGATTTCTAGGATCGGTGCCTGCATTTTTCCTTAGTGTCAAACTTGAGGACTTTACACAAAATCAAATCAATCAAAGTCATTAGGTCAGTGATGCTTTTCGTTTAGCTTCATAGTTTGTATCCTATATATGTATGTATAAATAAATAAATAAATAAATATATAT
>KZ309589.1:346838-358639 GCA_000376725.2 Ladona fulva
CCTAGGTAAATGGTTCTTGGACAACCCCTATCATTCGGTGAATAGTCTTTGACTAAAACACGTTGGAAACACTACGCGTTGGAACACACACCTCCATTCCTGCAACGCGCCGATAGGTGAATTTAAGGTTATAATTGCAGACGTGTGTTAAAATCAAACAGTCAGTGTGGAGCGATGGATATAGAGTACAGATTCATTTACACAATTCTCCTTTTCCTTAACTTTCCCACCTTGTGGCACCACTAAGTTCGGTCTTATCAGCGTCTTTCCTCCGCGGATCCTCCAATCAAGATTAATGGCTGCGGCGAACAATTTACAGTGGAAAAATAGCAATTCGCAGCCAATGTTTCACAACGACGCCTTCGAGGATTCCCAAGGAGCGTATTTAGATGAAATATTGGATTCACTGCTTCCCTGGCTCACTTTCAAAAGTAGACAAGGCCGACGATTGAAAGGATTTTGTCCCTCTAAATCAGAGTCTAGTTTAAAGTTGGCGTGGAGTGTTGAATTTTCAGGAACTTGGGAAATAAAACTATGAAAAATAACTGGAGAGTGTATTGGAAGCAAATGTTTAACATTCCTTTCGGAGTAAATGTATTCTTCGCATCGTAATTACTAAATTATACACTACAGGAACTATTTTCGACGACTTAAGAAAACAGAAAATACTTAAACATCCAAAGATTTTACGGTAAAGAGAGTACCTGTAGTAATTTAAATTTAAAATTCATAGATATTTCTCTGTACAGGTAAACTTAAATACGTTAAAATTGACGATAACTTAGCTAGAACAACGGAAAATTCTTGCTGATATCTTGCAATCATCAAGTTCTCTCTTTTTGACGATGAGGAAAGTGATTCAAAATCAGTTTCATCTATTACCAAAATCATCTTTTTCAGTTTATATATGTTTAATCTAGCCAAAATCATACAAAATGCATTTACTTCCATATAACAATAAAATTAGTAAAAGTTTCGGAGGAATATTAAACGAATCAAAAGGCATGTGTTAAGAAAATTCCATCATGATGATCGTCAATTCTTCATGATGGTGCATTTCAATCCGATTAATCTTCTTGAATAGAAAAAAAATCAAAGATACAATCGACAATGGCATACCATTAAAAAATAACTCCGTCATTCTCACATTCGATAGAAGTTGCATTGAAACTTACTCGTAGCATATTCAAATGAAAGAACATTAAACAATGGTCGAATAAAGTCAACAAAAAAATGCATGAATTAAATAAAAAAGTGAAGTACGTTAAAATGATTTATTTATTTATTTATTTACATTATCGTTGCAATTTGGTATATACCAGGTGGCAGTGGTAAATTTAAATTAATTAAAGGACATAAATCGAAGAAATGCCACACAATAAGAAATTCAGATGGAAATCACTTATCAAGCAGTTATTCATTTTCTAAATTCCAAAGATGAAGAAAGTGACCAAGAAACGATCAAAATTTGTAGCTTGTGATTACACAGAGCTAAAAACTGCTTTGAAATCAGTTAGACAATGCTAATGCTGTATTTACAAGATCGGTACCTTTAGCGAAAGGCTGGCAATAGTAATAATAAAACTTCAAGGATATGGAGAGAGGGAATGTATATGTTTTTATTATAGAGTGTGTGTGTATGTTTGCCCGCCTAAAATTCGAGAACCAGAATTTGACGACTTTTAGACTTTCGGGGTTAATAAATATCTTCGCAGATTAGAAAATATGATATTTTATATTCACCTAACAGCCCCCTGTTCAACACCAGACATTTAAGACTGTTTCCATAAGAAATGCACGTGAAGTTTACTTTTATTTCCTGCAGGGTTTATTTCATTCGCAAAATTAAATTAGAAAGATTAACCGTACGAAATTGACACAAGCACCAAAAGAAAGGAAATTGAATTTAAATTCTTATTATAACCGTGGAAGATTACTTTCGGGTCGAAAGTGCGAGACTTTCGATAAAATAGACGAAAATTTCGTAATAATTTGTAATGACGACTATTTCCACAGTTGAATCCGAGCTCATTCATTTCTGTTCACTTTTATCACTTGCAGGATTTGTTTCTTTTGCAAAATTAAATAAGAAATAACAGTCGCATGAAATCGAGACAAGTACCAAGAGAAAGGAAATTGAATGAAGATTCTTATTTTGGTCGTCGAATATTGTTTTCTGTTCAAAATTGCGAGAATTGTGATAAAATAAACGAAACATTTCTACAATGTTGAGGCTGTAAACAAACCGTCCCGCTGGCAACTAATTCCATCGTTGAATCCGAATCATGCATTTTCATGTTCTCCCCGTTGAGAATCAACGGGCACTTTAGCTTCTTTTATACTAATTTCGGCGGTATCTGTATGACATTACAATATATATTATGAGTTTAATATATAAAAATAAATGCTTTCAATAGGAGATGTAAATACTATTTCCTCATGGAATTCGCGCTAATGTGGTATTGCTTATTTATGCTTTTTATAAGGGAACAGTTCTCTCCTCTTATGAAGATGCTAACTTTGTAGCCGAAATACCTATTGTGGAAATTAATCTTGTAAAGTGCAGCCACGGTTTGGTTTTCTTTGAAGATGTTTTCAAAACATTAAGCTTTATTTATAATAAACGTTTTAACCAAAGACTACCTACATATGTCATATTTATTAACTGTTCCTACAACCACTAACTTTTATCATTAGCTAATACCTGCGGTTACTATACTTTTCACCCTCGATCTATAATGGCAGACATATTTATTCCTTTATCATAGCAGCACCCTTCTGCAAGGACAAAACTTTTTCTATTCAAGACGTACGCTGCCGAGGAAGTCCACCGTGCGCTACATGAGCTTGTGTGAAAGATTTATGAGAGAAATTTAAATATTTCTTCTCCTTGGCTGGGAAACGCTCGCTACACCAGAGGCGTAGAAATCGTGAGGAAAAGTCGCTAAAAGAAATAAGCGGACTCCATGTGTTACGCATAACCACTCCGATCACGTAAAAAAGATATATTTTCAAAGCTTTGCACCTTTTTCCTTGGCAAAATTAAATTAGAAATAATAACTGTACAAAATCAAGATAACACCAAAAGAAAGGAAATCAGTGGAAAATTCTTACTTTGGTCATTAAACATTGCTACATATTCGAACTATAGAAATTTAGTAAAATACGCAAACATTTTGTGAAATTTTGCTCATGCATTTTTTTCACTTTTATGGCTTTAAGGGTTTCTTTGACTGTGTAGTACAAGAAACTTGTCAAGGGTCTGATGGCGAGCTTCAATTAAAATCATATTGTGATATTTTCCCATCATTTACTACATTTATCATGTCAAAATAACATTTAAAATTTGATTGTTGAATAGTTCATAAGGATATTTTCTTAAATCCTCCCAACAGCAGTTTTTAGACCCACCCCTAATTTTTGGTATTTCCAGTAGTGATTGACTTACAGAATGTATATATTTTATTATTTTTTTATCTCATGATCAGTATCTTTTGTGTAACGCCTTCCATCAGCTCCACATACCTAATGATTACAACAGTGTTGTAATCATTAGGTATGTGGAGTTTGCCTTGTGGGTTCATCTTGTATGAGCCTGTGAACACCAACATTTTTGATAAACCTTCAAACCATTTGTTGAATGATTAAAATGCTCCACTAACCTACAATAAGTAGCTTTCAGTATAGTGGTGGTGTAAGTGGTCAGACTTCATCAGATTCAATGGTGCAATCATATTATAAAGATTGTTTCTAATAACTGCAACCAATTCATATTCAATTTCGCATTCAGACTCAGTTTCTGTAAAAACCTTTGCAATTCTGAGCTGCTGTATAGTTGATCTCTGTATACATGATAAATTCAATATACCAATGGAATAATGCATAGTTAGTATTTTCTTAATGGCAGGTTAGACTCATGTAATCATTGTTTGAATATAATAAGTTATTTAAAGGCATGATCTTCTATCAAGGATAATGGTTGACAATTCTGACAAATCATTCTATCAACTCTTATTTTTTTCATGTCTTAGATCTTCATCTTAAAAAAATTGTTCCCTATCTAATTATTGCTGAAGGCTTGACTGAAGAGAATTTTGCATTTCTGTGGTGGTTGTTTCAGTAGAGATAAGATATGAGATTCTATAGTCTTCTATACATATTTTATCTCTACATAAAGTAATTGACAGCCATAAAGAAGGAATACCATAGGGACTTGGAGGCTGAGATAAGCTTGTTGAGCAGGAGCTAAAGGAAGAAAAAATAAAGCATTCCAAATTTAAAATGTTCAAATTTGCAAATTTTCCATATTCAACAATTATATCTATTTTGCACTAGTACTGGCAAAGTTATAGCATTGTGTAAATGAATATTGTATTATTTTCAGTTTCTTTAATTTATAACTTTTATTTTAACTCTCTTATTTTGTTTCTCAATTCTCATTCCAGAAAGCATGTACAAAATACCAGGAGATGACTCACATTTTTATGGCACATTTGCCACATCTACCAATGGCCTCATGGGTTCCGCTGTCTGCTCATTTACTTTGGATTCTGTGCAGGAAGCATTTGCAGACAGATTCAAGGAGCAGGCTACTAGTAGCTCAGCATGGCTACCAGTTCTGTCTAATCGTGTTCCTGAGCCTCGCCCTGGACAATGTATAGAAGACACAGAGACTCTTCCTGGTATGCTGACATAAGTTTGTGTTTTCCTTGAAAATTTGCATGTTTATTTCAAGATTGTTCCATAAGTGTTCCCAGGAGTGAATGTCTGATTTTAACTGCTAATAGCACTCATTAGAGGGATGAACCATTTTTCATCTTCATGAACTGATCAAGTACCTATAAAATGCACAAATTATGGATACATTTTAGTGCAGTTATGTAATACAAACTGGCTGCGGTGGCGGAGTGGTTGGCATGCTAGCCTTCCAACACTAAGGTCCCAGGTTCGAATCCCGGCTACTCAGATTTTTTCCGATTAGGGAATGGTTGTGTGTACTTGTGAATAGTAATAATTATTAAAATGGATGTAACTGGGGTTAACCTGTTTCCATTAGAGAAATTATTATTATTATTAAGAATTTACCTACTACAAAGAACATACAAGGAAAATAATTTTATGTACATGAACCAATAGCTGTCCAAAAGCTTTATCTAATGAATTTGTCGTGTGATAAAAAAATGGAATTTTTTTCATTCCCAGGCTGTATATTTCTAATTGTCAAAATTGTTTTCTGTGTATTGGTACACATATCCCTAATATACATTCTAAGGCCAGCCATTTGAAAGCTTAGACTATTGTTGGCAGTCAAAAAGGTTACACATGTTTAACTGTGATCGGCGATTTTTAACTTGCGGCAAAAAAGGGAGCAAAGAATTTGTATGAAATTCTGCATTAGAAATGGAATAAAGTGCTGCACCACATTGGAAATGTTAAATGTTGCTTTAGGCGAATGTTCAATGAAAAAAATGAGCATTTACAAGTGATACAAATATTTTCAAGAGGGTCGTGAAGACACTGAAGATGACGAGTGCCCTGGATGTCCCAGCACATCGACAACCGATGATAACGTCGAAAAGAAAATGATCATGGACGATCACAGAATCGTTATCAGATAGGTTGCTACTGAGGTTGGCATATCATTTGACTCATGCCAACCAATTTTTATGGATGTTTTGGGCATTGCTCAAGAGTTGCTGAATGAAGTCAATGACAATCCAGAACTTACTAAATGGGCCATAACTGGTGATGAAACATTGGTGTATGGGTATGACGTCGAAACTAAGGCCCAGTCGTCCCAATGGAAACTTTCTGAAGAACCAAGACCAAAAAAATGCACATTAAGAATGTGAAGGTTCTGCTCATGTTTTTCTTTGATTTCAGTGGCGTAGTGTATCATGAGTTCTTGCCACCAGGTGGTACTGTCAACAAGGAATATTATCTGGAAGTCCTACACCATCTGTGTGAAGCAATCCAAAGAAAATGATTGGACCTATGGCGAAATAATTCGTGGCAATTGCACCACGATAACACACCAGCTCAAATCTTAGTGCTTGTTTGTGAATTTTTCGCAAAAACCAACACCATTATGAAGTCTTATCCACCGTATTCACCACCCCCTGTGATTTCTTCCTATTCCCAAAACTGAAAAAAACTTGAAGGGATGGCATTTTGGCAACATTGAGGGTATCAAGACAATTGCTGAAGGAGCTAAATGTGTGTAACCTTTTCGACTGCCAACAATAGACTGACTAAGCTTTCAAAGGCCTTAACGATGTACGTTAGGGACATGTGTACCAATACACAGAAAAAAAAATTTGACAATTGGAATTGTACAGCCTGGGAAATTTAAAAATTCTACTTTTTTTATCAACCCTCGTTGTTTTTGGTCCATCATCATAAAGATATCGCAACTAAACTGTTGTGATTCATAATTCACTGTTTCCCCTACCTTTAAGGCTCTTACATATGATATCTTTTATATACATAAATAGATTAATCTTGCACATATTGTGGACCCCCAGAAAATTTTCAGTTTTTCTTGTTCTGTCTGACTTTATTGGACTTTCAGCAGCTGCAGCCTTCCCCTGTTTTTTTCTGCTGCTATAATAAGGCATGAGATACATTCAAAAGAGCAACTCTTAGTCTTTAATATGATAAACATTGAGTGTTGATATCAATCTCCAGTTTAATTTGAGTACATCTTAACCTAATCAAAACATGGAAAATTTGTACTAAGTCATTACATGATCATTTTTACACCAATGTGGAATAACAACCATGCATCACAGGAAAACTTAACAAAGCATGCTCTGTATTTTTGAGAGTTATACTTGATCTGGTTGATGGATACAATGGCGATCAAGCAATGAAAAGATAAATTCATCCCTATATATACAACTATACCCTGATAACTCCAGAATATGATTTCACTTGACAACAAAGGGCCCATGCTCCAGGTGCTTTCAAAATTTTAAGCAAACAGATGTGCCTTTGAAAGATACAAATCCATAGAAAAATCTGATAGTCCTCTTAAGGAAAAAGGAATGCTTTGAAGAGAATTATTAGTCGAAACAATCATTGTTTGCCCCTTAAGAAGAATTTTTCATAAAGCTCCATTCTTACGTGTTCTACCTTTTGGTAGGTTCATGTGACTTAACACTTTCAACGAGGAAGGTAAATTTTCAATTTTTGCTGGTGACTGAAATTTATTTTTATGGTTATAGGTTACCCTGGTATTCCTAAACATGAATTGACCAAAGAAAAATAGAATATTATTTTANGAAATATTTCTTAACCTTTCCCCAGTTTTTAAGAAACTCAACATGAATCTCAATAACACCCATTGCCTTATTCCTTTTCATGTCATGAAGAGCCTAATATCCCAGGTCCAATATCATCTTCTTTAACTTATTGTTCACTCTATAACATTATGGTGAGTGGCTGCATGTCTTCCCCATACTGCTCCTCAACATATTCTTTCCACTTTCCCCATATGCTGGCTGGATCCCATATGATGTTTCCTATCTTTTACAGTGGCTATTTCTTCTTTTATTCCCCAATAGTTGCTTCACTTTTCTATACAACAGGTCAACCCTGCTGGTTTCATCCAACTTTTCTGTTTCATTGCATTGACCCTTCCACCATTGTCCTCTTGCCCTATTTGTTTCCCTTCTCAGTTTGTTGTTTAGTGCCCTGTACATTCTATGTCCATGCTAAGTGTTTACCCTTTTCCATTTTCTTCTTTCTATTTAATTATCATTTCCACCATCACCCATGGTTTCTTTTCGCTTGAACCTACCAACAATTCTTTGGTTTCTAACCTTGACACTCCTCACTTGAACCTTACCCTCTAGAGCTTTACCAAAAGACTCTTGAAACTTTTATGTTTTCCCATTCCTAAGGTCTTCTAGATTCCATTTGGCCATTTTCGTGGTAAAGATCTTTTTTTAATTTAAAATGTAATGAATTTGGTACCTATCTCTATCCCCCAGCTTTTTCCATGTGTACCTTCATCTGTTATGGTGCTGAAAAAGTATAATTGAAATACAGATCTTATTCCTCTTTCAAAAGTCTATTAATTTCTGTCCTCGATAATTTTTATTTCCTAGTCCAAACCCTTCCACTTCTTCCCCATGTTTGCCCAACTACTAGTTTCCCATTTAAGTCATCTACATCTACGTAAATACCCTGTGAGTCATGGCAAGTGGCAGGAAGTGTAAACACCAAGCATTCAAGTTATTGTTGAAGCATATCATTTTCGGAAAGAATGAGTCCTAAAATGACTTGTGCTCACATCTGTTTCTCTTATGTTATGCTAATTGTTGGTCAAAGTAGCAGTAGGGGTTTGCATAATACCAATTACATCTTCTGTAAATGTACTCTCTCTAAATTTATCAAACAATTGCAGCCTAATTTCCTTTGTTTAAAATATTCCAACCTGAGCATTTTCTGAGTGCCTGAGAGCATCTTTTTTATCACTTTTTAAGAACTCGATGATGTTGCACTGCAACAAAACCTAGGTTCTAAATAAATGTGGAATTTACAATGTGAGGTTTTATTTCTTTGACACTATGAAGAAACCACCTAATAATGCCAGAAACCTTCAGTTGTTAAGAAATGGTACTGCATAAAATTCACGGAGGAGGCCGTCACTTTGTGGAGTCTTGATGATATGATGAGGAATTGTTGAAATAAAACTGAAACTTGTCGCCATTGATTTATATATTGTGGATTAGTAAAAGTTATCTTCTTTGTTGTTCAAAACTTTGGTTTTATTTCAACAATTCCTCAAATCGTATTGCCTTGTGCTGCACTTTTTCAAGTTAACAATATAGTTCTCATATAGTTGCTGCATACTCCATATAGGGCCTGAATAAGGTGAAATAACATCTCTCTCTGACCTTTTCATTGCACCTACCTAAAATGGACTTAATAAAACCAAGCTTTTTAGTTGCTTTACTGCAGATTTTTCAGATGTGAGCACCATTTTAAGTTATTTATAAGAGTGATTCTGAGATATTCAACAGAGTCCTCTACATTTATATTCATTTCAATACTTTTGTACAAATAGTTTTGACCAGCTGTTCCCTTTCAGTGAAATTAAGTACAGAGCATTTGCTTACATCAAGATCTAGTTGCCATTTTTCACACCACCTTTGAATGTGAGGTAGATAGTGAAATACTTTTTGTAAAACAGCATTTCATATAAAGTAGTTCTGAAAATAAACCATCAAAAACTCCATAAACCTTACGTAGGAAATTAATAAAATACTCTTACCTGTAAATTGCAACCTTGTCTTGTTCAACGTCAAAAACCTTTTCACCAATTTTCCTATTGGTGAAACCTTAAATATTATCCAAAAAATTCTTTGGATAATAATTTTGAAAGAATAAAATCGACGGAGGTGGTCGTGATATTGTGGAAATTCATTATATTACTCAGATATGTGCTTTTTTTTGCTTACATTGCTGTGGAAAAAGTACATATCTGTGTAATATAATTTTGAAAGAATATATAATAGTTATCTAGTGAACTCAGTGAAATTGTGTACCAATCAAAACTGTTTTTTTTTTATGGCCACTTCTGTTGCCAAAATAATGGACTCACCATGGGTTCTCTGTTATCAGTGATCTTGGCGGACATATCTTTAGATAACCTAGAATCGACCTTATTCAAATGTAAATTCCTTCTGTTACCATACATTGTGATGTAGAAATACATGTAGATGACATTTTGGAAGGGCTCAGAAAGACAAATTGCACAATTGGATAACCTTTTAAACTCCTTCCACCCATCCATCACCTTTACCTCCGAAATCAAAACAGGCCACTCCTTACACTTTTTAGACTTCACTCTATCCATCTCAGATAATTCGATAAATTTTGCTATATATAGAAAACCGACATTAACCCTTAAAGGCGCAAGAAACTGCAGAAGTTACTTATCCCTTGAAAGTTTGCACTATGAAAATGTTATGCTCAATTATACAGAAAATGAATTTTTTGCAAATTTTTTGTTGTTAATGGCTAATTTTTACATAAACAATTTTGGAATTTTGACCTTATCACACCCACGATTCAAAGGTCTTCAATCTGTTAATGTTCTACTCTCTTAAAGTCTTTGTTTCACACCCATACAGCAGCACACTTCAAACCAAGAATATTGCCCATATTTTCCATATTCCTTTATCGAGACTTCTAGTGATGCTCCTTTTGCTTCACAAAAACTTCCTAGGCCAACTCTGCTCTATTTGAAACCTCATCTGTTCACCTCACATCTCAAGAGAAAACCACCCAAGCAAGAGACTTTATTCACCTGTTCTAGTTTTTCTCCATCCACCCTGCTTGTTGACTTAGCTTTCTTTCCTTTATATATCTCATTACTGAAGTTTTTCTAATATATATTTTCATTCCAAACTCCTTTGCTTTATTGTTTAGTGCATTTACTAGTATTTGTAAACCCCTTTCAGAATCACACAAAATAGCTCTACTGTCTGCATATCATCTATATAAATACCCTGCAAGCTGCCTTTCAGCTTATGGCATATTTTACTGACATCACCACTTCCCTGCCTACTTTCACTCCCTTGTATATCTCTTTCCAAACTTCATTCACCATATCCTCTGCATGTACAAATATTAAAAAGTGATCACTTTTGGTCATTGGACTCTATTGGAAGCCTTTTCAAAATTGACAATGCATGCACATACATCCTTAAATTCCAGGCTTCATACAAGTATTGACATCACCCCAATTTTATCCCTCACTCCAATCTACTTAATTTTGCCTTCAATTCTTCTACTCAAAATCCTTAAAATTACTTTTGCGGAATGAGATATTAAACTGATTGTACGATAATCCCGAAACTCTGTAGCATTATTCTTTTTCAGTAGTAGAATAGGACCATTTTGGTTAAGTCCTATGCCCTTGTTCCAATATCATTTACTTTCCTAGAAAAATTATAGAAATATTTCTTAACCTTTCCCCAGTTTTTAAGAAACTCAACATGAATCTCAATAACACCCATTGCCTTATTCCTTTTCATGTCATGAAGAGCCTAATATCCCAGGTCCAATATCATCTTCTTTAACTTATTGTTCACTCTATAACATTATGGTGAGTGGCTGCATGTCTTCCCCATACTGCTCCTCAACATATTCTTTCCACTTTCCCNTTATGTGTGAACAAGTTGTGATCGAATATTATTTGATATGCTTCCTTTGGTTATTCGCAGGAATTCATATTGCTGTACTTGAGTTTGAAGGAAACCGAGCAGGCGTAGTTCTTTTTAGATAGACAAACTGAGTATGACTGAAAGTTCACTCTAGAATACTCTGTGTGTGGTTTTCATACATCTGGGAACTTTTTTTTTCTCCTTGCCACTGAAAATATATGCGTAAATGCATCCAACAAATACTAATTCCAGACAGACAGGCCATGTTAGCCTGCAGATACAGTGGGAATAGAAAATCACAGATACTCTGGCATTTCTATTCCTTGTATAAGTACTCTCATACTAGGGATTTTCTATAATCACATGTAAGATGTCCTCTGTATACACAGATAAGGAGCGAAAATGGTCTGAAGGTTATAAGATCCTAAGCCACTTGAACTGTTCTGAGACCAAGCCACTTGAAAGGGCCTAAGCGTGAGATGTCTCCCTCAAGTGATTCAATGCAACAGCTGTTAGAAAAGACAGATTACAAAAATATTTCCTTTTCCTATCTATTTCCATAATAATTACGAGTAAAAATTTTAAAAAATCATAAGAGAATATCATAAGAGAATAATGGTAGTA
>KZ309589.1:360886-374216 GCA_000376725.2 Ladona fulva
AGAATGTTTGTGCATTATCTAAAAGTAAAAATACAATAATAATAATATATATATATAGATGAACAACATGTCTATAATTTTTTATCATTAATGATAGTAAAGAAAATAAGTTATTATAGAATGAGGAAAGAAAAATCCGAATGATAAATACTTATTTATGATATGCTTCCTTTGGTTATTCGCAGGAATTCATATTGCTGTACTTGAGTTTGAAGGAAACCGAGCAGGCGTAGTTCTTTTTAGATAGACAAACTGAGTATGACTGAAAGTTCACTCTAGAATACTCTGTGTGTGGTTTTCATACATCTGGGAACTTTTTTTTTCTCCTTGCCACTGAAAATATATGCGTAAATGCATCCAACAAATACTAATTCCAGACAGACAGGCCATGTTAGCCTGCAGATACAGTGGGAATAGAAAATCACAGATACTCTGGCATTTCTATTCCTTGTATAAGTACTCTCATACTAGGGATTTTCTATAATCACATGTAAGATGTCCTCTGTATACACAGATAAGGAGCGAAAATGGTCTGAAGGTTATAAGATCCTAAGCCACTTGAACTGTTCTGAGACCAAGCCACTTGAAAGGGCCTAAGTGTGAGATGTCTCCCTCAAGTGATTCAATGCAACAGCTGTTAGAAAAGACAGATTACAAAAATATTTCCTTTCCTATCTATTTCCTTAATAATTATAAGCATAAATTTTTTTAAATCGACACAAAAAAAATCATAAGAGAATAATGGAAGTAGAAGAGTCATCAACTTTTGCTTATTTTTCGCAGTTACTATTATGGAACAATTGAAAGAGGATGCTGAAAATGAATTCTCTTTGCACCAACAGCCACGAGGAATGCGATTTTGGGTTTATTTATTGCTACAGGTGAAAAAAAAGGAATTTAAAAAAAATTCGTGTGGTATGCAACCCGTCAAGCATTAAATAAATTCTCATTTTTTTTACGCATAAAAAAATTTTTTAACTAAGATAGGTGGAAAAACGTAATTAATATCGCTCCATAACAACAACACATAAAGTTGAGATAATTAACCCAAAGGATTTCCTCATCATAGGGGCTGGGAAGTATAGATCCCACTGCGCTCTTAAGGGTTAACTGATCATGTCATCCCTGCCTCCTCCAACCTCTACCACTCACACAAATTAACCTCCTTTCACTCCCTTATCCATAGGTTACTTAACATCCCCATGTCCCCCAGCGACTTCCAAAATGAATTAAAAATTATCTTCATCCTTACCTCCAACAACGGTTACCCACATTCCCTCATCAACAAATTACTATAGGGGAAAAATAACTTTCAATGCAATTTTAACATATCCCCAACTATTCCATTTGAACCCCCAAAGATGAGTAAAATTAAATTTCAATAGTAGATTCTCCCACTAAATTCAAAATATATTACCCACTTCAGATTTTCATGTTTTGTATTACAGCTGTAACACTTGACATCTCTTTTGTGCAATGCCAAAGATTGAGTAGATCCCCTGAGCAAGCCGTGTATTTACAGAATACAATGTAGAGATTGCAATAATATCTATATTGGCCAGAGTGGGAGAAATATCTTGATTAGATATAAAGAACACAAAGATACATTCACAAACAAAGCTCCACTTCATTCTCATTTCATCAACCACCTTATTCAAAATAATCATAGCACTAATTTTTCACGCACTGGTCCATACTCCAGTTAAACCCCAAAGGACCAAGAACAGACATACTAGAAAAACTTCAAATCATGAACCATTGCATCATTTCCACACCCTCAGCAACAAATATCTGTTTTCCAAGAATCCCTCCTCACATGAATATTTCCTTCCATAACCTACACCCCCCACTATCATATGACTTTGTCCTCCATACTCCACAATGTCCCTTGCCCTTCTCTACATCTTTGCAGCCTTCCTGCCCTTCCCCCTCCCCCCCCCTTGCACCCCCCCTCATCTTTCTTCAGTGGGTATTTATGCTACTGTTTTAGTTTTAGTTTCTGAGCCATCTGATAATGACGCGATTACATCAAAACGCAAGTCGCGTTAAATAAAACCTTTTGATAAAGTACAAATTACATCACTGCATTTTATTAGTGAATTACTATCTTTGTCACTTGACATTACCCTCTATATACTTCTGTAAAGTCATCCATAAATACCCTAACATTGGTATCAATATTGATGCTCAGGTCATTGATTCATATCAGGAAGAGTAGAGGTCTGTTTATGCTGCCTTGAGGTATACCAGAAATAACTTTTATCTATTACATCTCTTGAAAGACAAGAAGTCAAGATGCCTTGCAATTTGCAATCAAGAAGCCTTACCCGTTCTTGCAATGGCAGTTGTTGACAATTGTATAAGTTGTTTCAGAACTTCAGACCACTAAACAATCTTGGTCTTTTGTGCTAAAATATGAATGAAAACAAAATTAAATTACAAACTGTAAACTCCTTAGAATTATGAAATATTTATTTTTATTTTACATACAGAAAATGCATTACCACTTTATTAAGGCCTCCACCATTAATTTATTCGTTTGTCTGAAAACTATGTTTCCTTTACCATTGAATTGTTCTATAATGAGGATGTTCATGAGACTTGATCTAACAAATGCTTACTAAAATATAGTAATACATTTATTTCTTAAAAAGTTATAAATCCTTCTTTGCTTATTATTTTGTATCTCTCATAATATTCTGTACATTTAGACTGCTTTCTTTTTCACTTGATTGTTTTCATGTTTTCAAATGTTGGTAATATTCTTTTATTCAATTAAAATATTGCATTTTTCTGTTTCAGATAATGTGTTGAATTTCATCCGCTCACATCCATTAATGGATATGGCTGTAGAGCATGAATTTTCTAAGCCTGCATTTTTTAAGAGAGATGTCATATTCACAAAAATTGTGGTTGAGAAGATGAATGTCTCTGTAGAAGATGAAGAAGTTACGTTCACTATCTTATATGTGGGGTCAAGTAAGTTCAGTATCTAGCTATGAAATACTAATTATGAGTTTGATTAAATTATTTTAATTAAAAAGAAAATTTAATATTCAATGAGATCATTTATGAGCATTCTCAACTTCTCATTTTTTATGAGAATATGAAAAGCAACTGTTCAATCTTTAACTGGTATGTGTAAGTTCTTCTATAGTAATTATGAAAATTTCCTACTGTAAAAAAGTTACTACCATTATGTTGCTATGAATGTATTATCAATAACATGTGTGGCAAAAAGGTTGATGAAAACTGTCAGATCAATCCTTTCTAATCATGATCGATATATTTATCTGTCTTATTTTTCTGATAAATTATTTTACAAAATAAATCTAGCTTTCCTCTGACTTTTTTCCCTACCTTCCTTGATCATAATTAATTCTTGAATAGTATTTAACTGAATCAGTAGAGCAGATGAGAAATAAATTTTCCTCTCCCCTGATGATGCCTTCATGGATGGCAAAATGTGCATTGGGAATAATCAAATTGTTGATGGTTTCGGAGTTTTTGCAACACTTATTAACTTAATCATCAATGGATAATCCTATTTAACTTATGTGTGAACAAGTTGTGATCGAATATTATTTAAGTGGAATCAGTATTATTAATTACATAATAGGTAATATAGATTTTAAAACTTTATTTTATGTTCTCTCTTATATAAAATTGCTTATTTCCTTCATCTCTTTCTATTTAGATGAAGGAAAAGTCTACAAATTAGTTCAATGGATAACCGAAGATAGTTCTCAGAGTTTGTCATATCTTTTGGATGTGTATGATATCACTCCAGGAGAGTCTATCAGAGTTATGGAGTTATCCAATAAGGTATCTACTACACTGATTGTTAATTATCACCTATTAAATTTGCTTAATGATTGTCACATAAAGATTCAATGAATGTCAGAGAACAATACTGTTTCATTTATTAAATTGTGAGTAAATATTTCTGCTTAAAGAGAATTGGTTCAGAAAAATAATTCTTATATTTTGCTTGTTTATGTTGCAGCTTCTTGAAAATGTTTGTGTAAAGAATTTATAACTCTTCTTGGATATATTGTTCATATTTGCAACACTAAAATTTTCATATGCCAAAAATTTCAGTTAATTCAACCCCCTGTAATTTGCCTTAATTCTTTCTTTCAGCACAAGTCTCTCTATGTTGGCTCTGATTCACAGGTGAAACAAATTGATTTGTTCATGTGTAAACAAAGATATGACAGCTGTATGAGGTGTGTAAGGGATCCTCATTGTGGATGGGATAAAACTACCAGTACTTGTAAAATTTTCAAGACTGGGTAAGCTATAATATTTTCATCAGAAAGTGAGGTTTTTTAACTTATCATCTAATTGCTTTAAAATTTATGCTTAAAGTATTATTTTCTGTTTCCTTTCTCATGGCTTTGTCTCTGTTTCATTTAAAATTTGATTGTTTAAAAGTATGATGTTGTTCCAAAGTGAATTGAATAAAGAGTTGTTTATTTTTATTCCATTCTAATGTTACTACCTGGTTAGTAAAATTAATTAGTTTGTAATATAATTAATTAAATTGTCTCATCTAATTTAATTATACTGTAAACTTCTTTATTTACCTTTTATCTTGTGAAATTTCAGTATCCTTCGCTAGTTATCACTATGCAAAATGCTCTCTCATCACTCACAAACCACACCCATAACATTTTTCTCAACTTAAAATGATCATAAATGCCTTTCATGACATTACTGCATTTCTCTTACAGACTCCTGCAGGATGTGGAGAACAAAACATCAGGTCTTTGTGATACAAGTGCATTTAAGAAGAAAATAGTAGTGACATGGGGGCAAAGCGTACACTTGAACTGTGTGGTACATGTTGCAGAAGAACTTAATGATCAAAAGGTTATTTGGTATCATTATACAAAAGACAAAAAAAGACAGCCAATCTCTTACAGGTAAGATAGGAAGAAAATTTGCAATCATGTCCATCCAAGAGTAAATATTGTGAGTTTATCTCAATAGTAGTTTTGCATACTTTTCCATCAAGATTTTTGTCATCAGTGATGGGAAAAGTACTGAAAAAATGTAATTGGGCTCAATTACAATTACACTGTCAAATTTGTAATTAATTACAATTACAAATTACTCTTTGAAAAAGTAATCAGTAGGATTACAATTACAATTACCATTACTTTTTATTTTTCTCCTGTAAATGACGCAATGTTTTCTCAAACAAGGAGTACTAACATGCAAATCAACATTTGAGTTATTCTTTACTGCCATAGTATTAAAGAACAATTAAAATGTTGGATTTAGGCACTATGATTACTACAGTAATTATAGTGCCTAAATATTTATGTTCTACCAAAATTTACACCTGTGGATGAGGATGTATTCTAAAATCAACATTATGCAAATAAATAGAAAACACAATATAATGAATATATTTAAGGTAAAAACATCAATTTTTAAATATTTGAATTTACTTTGTACGGTGTCCATGGCTGATGTCTTGATTTGATTCTTCTCCTCGTACACACAGTGATTGCTTCCTCTCTTCACCACGTCCGCCGATGACATGAGAAGGATTACGTACAAGCTGGTTGTATTTGTATTGCCAAACTTACATCACGTAACCCACGCAATGTAGCTACATTGTAGCATTTATATTTTCACCCACATTCACCTATCATTTGAGCCTTATCTAGTTCTCGAAAGTAGCTCCTGGCGGGAAGTCACCCCTCCCCTCCCTGAAATAGGGAACTGAAACTCGACTCAGCAAGCCGAGGACGCAGAAACAGAATTGCATAATCAGCGCCATGTAGCTACACTGTAGCATTTACATTTTTACCCGTATTCACATATCGTCTGGCCCTTCTCAGGTTCTCTGAAGCCTATGGGGAGTCGCCCCTCCCCTCCCAAGAGAAGAGAAATTCAGCTCCAGGGTGAACAGTGTAGTTAGAACTGCCTCTCAATGGGTTCAGCACGCCAGTAATTCAAATTTTCAATTTTGATTACTCAAATGTAACGATTACTCGCATGAGCTTTGAAGTAGATTACCAGTAAAAATTACTTTTTTTTAAAAATGTATCGATTAAAAGTAAAAAATAACCAAAATGTAATCGTTACAAGTAATTCGATTACTTTTACTTCGTTACATCACATCGCTGGTTGTCATGCTATACAAAACTCATTCATGCAATTGATAGATTTGATAGAAATTTATACATTCTTCTGTTCTATTGTGTACATGTTCAATATTTAAGAAAACTATTAAACTAATGCTTGACCATTTGCAGGATTGGCAATCAAGAGCGCTGTAAATAATATTTACTCTCAGATGAAAGTTGCATTAATAAAAAGTCAATTTTTGGCTGAAGTAGCCAAATTAATGACCAAATAGAAGAATGATTATTTCTTATTTCATTTATCAATTTCATGCAGAAGGATGTAATAAGGTATCACTTCTTTTCTGAAAGTAAAATTGAATCTCTCTCTCTTCAGAGATTGCTTAATAAGCTCCTATGATTTGAAGAAGTTGTTAAAACATGAAGCTATTAGTAATATTTTTCATAACAATTGAATAAATTCTTGTATTTGCTTGTTCTTCATCCATGATATGATCATCCTATTTTAAAATAATTTGGAAATTGTTTTTTATATCTTATTAAGAGAATAGTTATCCAAAACATATTGAAATATTTGCTAATTTATTAACCTTCAAATATAGATTATCACTATATCTTTATATATTGATATTTAGATTACCTTTGAGGAAATTCTCTATAAAACAAACCTTATTTAATTAAGATAGAGGGAGTTATTGAAATCAGTTTTGTTCACAAAATAGATGAGCCTCTTTTTTTTCTCCCAAACTGCTGATACTTCACAAACAATTAGAAAGTGCATTCAATTGTTTTTCTTTTCATTAAGTTCTCTATGGTAACTGGCTGTAGTTCACTATGTTTGAACATTAGCTTCTATAACTGACAACAGACTTATGAACATCTGACCTACAGCCATCCAAAGTTACAACAAAAGTTCTTTAATTGCACCATTTTGAACTACCATCAAAATGTAACAAAAATCTACTTTCAAACAACCCCTATTAGTGTGCATGAAGTTTCAAGCAGCATTGTAATACTTTGTGATATGTGTACATCTTATGTTCCATTTTTTTATCTGCAAGTCTGAGCTATTTCAGGTAATTTCAATTAGTTTGCATTCAGTTATCATTTTCAAGTCAGTTCTAGCTCAGACTATTTTTATATGTATTTTTATGTATATGTATTTTTACTGTTTGATGAATTGTTATGTTTTAAAAAGGGTATACATTCATACCTAAATAACCACTTCCAAAGCTTTTAGCAAGATACATTTTATTTGCATACCAATTTTATTACCATTTATTATTTATTATAATTTGTACTACTGCTAAATTCTTTAAAGCTATATTTTTCTTAATGATTAAAAAATTTCACTTTAAAGATAATTTGAATAATACCCATGATGTCCAAGAAAAAATGTAACAGTGATAGCAATGAAAGAAGGAGAAAAACCGTTGATTTAGGAGTAGAGCAAACAATTGTCACACAGCATCTAGCAGTAGAAAGTTGTTTCTTCTGCTTATTCTCCTATGGTTGCTTGTTTTGGTCTGAGCATGGGAAAACTTTGTCTGTGGGAATCATTTCAAATTTTCTCTCGATAATCTTGTTAATTAATCTCTTGATAATAACTATGATGCATTAAAAAAATATCTTTGTAATCATATAGTACTTTACACAGACACATTAAAGGTCTTTTTCTATCTTTTTCTGTACTTTCTTAAATTATAACAGTTAAAAAGTATAATTATGGTGGCTTTGCATAGCTTATCCTAAGACAATGCTGATTACATAAAGAAAACTGTACTAACTTAAGTTTAAAAAGTTTTCATTGAAATTCCAATCCCAAAATGTTACACTTTTGGGATTTTACATAAAGAGGCATCACACTCACACACAGATCACAATCCCATACAAATATGGCTGTTGATTAAAATATCATGGTGTCACACATACTTCTATATTACTTTATTTTTGTGCACAATATCATCTATTTCTTTCATCATTGGTTGCATTCTCTATTCTTCCAGGCATGACAAATATATAGAGACATCAGAGCATGGACTGGTAGTGGTGAGTGTGGGGGAGGAGGAGTCAGGTCGTTATGATGCTCGCCTTGGCTCCTCACTCCTCTGCAGTTATAATTTAACAGTGGATGCCAATCGTTGTGGAGCTCCAGCTCGATCTCGTGATTATCAGCGGGTCTATTCTGATTGGTGCCATGCCTTTGAAAAGCACAAAGCAGCAGTACAGGCATGGGAGAGGAAGAAATCAGTAAGTTTTCATTCACATTTAGTCAGAGTGAGGTAAAGTTACTTTTACTACTTCTTTGGTCATAATTGAAAACCAGAATTAGTCCTGTCAATGGTTTATGGATGCTTGGTCACGCAGCCGGAACTTTGGTCCGCGGAGATTTGGTCCCACGACAATTTGGTCCCGCTACGATTTGGTCCGCGACGATTTGGTCCGCGGCGGCTGGGTGCTACGATGATTTAGTAACGACACGCGATAAATTTTTTGTTGGGCAAGGCTGAGATTTCTCATAATTAATTGTTATTGTTGTTTCTGGATAGAATTCAATAGTTTTGTTAGTATTTAACCTTTTGTAAAACAATAATTAGAAGTATGCCTTACTGGAATCGGAGCGTGCAATAGGGAAGGAAAACAGTCATCCGGACGTAAGAATATGACAAAACTATTGTTTTTTATAAATTAAAGTCTTTGATAAACAAGGAATACGCATCTCGAGATAAATGTGTGTTGTTTCAGAGATAAATATCGAAGGGAGGAAATCGGCATAGATGATTAATTTGAATGGTACTTAGGAAGAGAAACTGCAAATAACCATAGAAATTTACAATAACAAATTTATGTTGCTAAAAGGATATCGTTCATATCGAAATCATTTGGAGAAGAGGAGGGTAGACAATTTCAGGACACTGACGTTTGTTATAAATCTCCTGGCAGTTACATAAAGATTACTCAAATGGACAAACGGAAATGGTTATTTGTAAGGCGGAGGAGGTGGGGGAGGGAGGAGTATGCTACATATGTGTGTGAATAGGTAGGTAATCGGTATCAAACCACTCGTACCGTTCTACAGATTACGAATAAACAATGCGTAACGCAATAAATATATGTATAATGGAGTTGGTTGGAGGAAGTTTGGGTTTCATTACCAAATCGTAGTGGACCAAAATTCCGGGTGCCGCTTGGCCAATCATATCTGGATCATCAGACTGTTTGGATCAGTGGTTTCCAACCATTTTAGTAATTCATCCCTTGTTTCTATTACTTAAAAAACCAATTCCCAGTAATACCTGTTGAAGAGTAGGATTTTTAATAGTTTATTCACTTTTACCTAAGTTAAAACTATTATTTGTAAATATCAGAATAGTTTTGTGGCAATTGGATTGATATTTCCTAGAGATAGATGGGGAGAGTTGAAGTAATTATTGAAAGTAAATTTTTAAATTTCAGTAAATAAAAAAATAAAAGCAGCCAGCTTCAGTCCCTCTTATATGATTTAAATTCCTATATGTAGGTTATGTCCTGCCAGTTTGGATACATTGTTCCCAATCTACTAAGTGATTACTTTTAATATTTAACCTTATGATACAAATTTGTTAAATTAAATATATCTTGGAATTCCATAGACTTGATAAAAATGCAAATTATACCTATAATACAAAAATGCTATTGTACACTGGTGGAAAATGAAAAAAGAACACCATGAATCCATTATCACAGAAGAGCCATATTTGTATGTATACATTCTACAGGGCAAATGCTAACCTTCAGGGTAAATACCCAGTATACTTTCCTTATATACCTTACAATGCAGACTGTAACTCTTGCATGTAGGTGATCATATAGGTGACAGATGTCATCCTGAGGAATATATTGCTATTTCACCTGTTCCCAAAGTAGGGCAAGGTTCCCTGCTGAGTTTCCCAGACCCAGGTTGATGATTACAAGCATCTTCTGCTCATCAATGCTCTTTAAGGGTGTTCCTCAAAGCCAGAGGTCTACTGACCAATATCTTTAACATCATTTTTTTGTAAAACAATTAAGTACATTTTACAGAGTTCAATAATGCATTTCTTAGGTAATAAGGGGACAATCAATCAATGCCAACACGGTTTCTGTAAAGGTAGGTCATGCAAGACTCAGTTAGCCCTTTCTCTACAACATAAGGCTGATAAGGGTATTCCAACTATTATAGAATTCAGAAAATCTTTCAATATAGTATCCCATGCAAAACTAATACATAAGTTGATGGCTTACAGGATTGACAGGAAAGTTGTTGAATGAATAAAAATCATTTCTCAGAAACAGATTGCACCATGTTGTGTTGGATAGAATTTTGTCTGATGAGGTTTTCATCGCATCTGGTGTTCCGCAGAGAAGTGTTTCAGGTTCGATTTTCTTCATAATCTACATTAACGATTTAGTGGATAATGTTAAGTGTAAGGTTAGGCTATGTGACAATGATACTGTTATTTATAGAGAGGCTGTATTACAGGATGACATTGGTTGTTTACAGAATGATCTAGATGCTATTTCAGATTTGTGCAGCTCGACTTGAATGTAAAGCTATGTCTCTTACTCATTCTACTAATGTTACCAATGCTCCATATCATATTTCAGGACAAACTTTGGAGTTAATGAGACATCATAAATACATAGGAGTTACGCTCAGTAGTAGTTTTTCCTTCAAAGAGCATATTTGAAGCATAGTAGGAAAGGCGAATAGGATACAAAGGTTAGGCAGTGGGATTCTTAGGGTATGTTCAGTGAGAGTAAAAGATATAGTGTACTTTTCTCTAATTCAACCTCTCCTGGAGTATTGCTTTGCAATTTGGGATCCTCAAGAAGTAGGATTCCTTCAATCTCGAGATAGTTTAGCGTACAGTGGCTTGGTTTGTCAAGTGAGATTTTAGATTCAACAGTATTGTTTTGGCTATGATAGAATAATCGAATTGACTTCGCTTAGGGATAGAAGACTTGATTACCAACGTAAGCTTTTCAAAAAGTTTATCACTACAGATCTCATCGACGAGATAGCTGATATTGTTATTCCAGTTAGCAATCTGTGCAAGCTCTAAGAGAAAACTGAAGTGATTCCGGGAAGTTATAGCCAGGATGGATTGTTACCCCATGAAGTACTACAGAAGCTAGTAGTAGATAAGGTGTGATAGGATTATCGGTGTTTCTACACCCCCTGCCATGTGACATTGGCGGCAGGGGGTGTAGAAAACCCAATAATTTGACCCAAATTTATCTGGCTTATTTGGCATATACTGTATGAAAGGACATTTGCATTTCATTGGACATAGTTGTTCATCAGCTGTTACACTTTCGCCTGGATTGTAGCAGGCTCGAGAATTTGTAATGAATTTATTCCAAGGTTCAAAGCCCAAAGCAAATTTATCTTCTCTTAAAACTTGACTCCAAGTTGCTCTAGTATCAAATCGTAAATGCTTCATGATATTCAAGAATCAATCCCTTGGCATAGTGCTGGAGAATATGTTAGAGCCCCATGTTTTGTCTCAACAACTTTTTATTATGTGTATGTTTCGTTCAATATTTCTTATATGACAGCATTTTCAATTATTTCCTTTTAATTTGGGATATTAATAAACAAAGTCAAAACATATAAAAAACAAAGTTAAATATTTTTATGTAACACTCAAAAAAGGGGGGAAATAATAAAGGAAATTTCAAAAGTTGATAGTATAATTGCTTGAATTGATGTCGTATAGAAGAACAAATAATAGTCCATTCTCGATAAATCCATGATAAATTGCTTAGTTGGACATTAAAATCTGATATTTTCTTCAGTTAATAGTCTGAGAAGTTGGCCACCCTGCTTCATAATAGTTTATAAACATATATTGGATCCCAAAGAGTTTCAAAAATGTATACAAAGAAAATCTTTGCTCAGGAAATCTCTTTATTTATAAATACTGCAAGGAAATGAGATATTCCATAGGTTGGCAGCCCTGCCTTATGAAGTTCGTACCCTTGAAATGAATTCATAATTGTTCAATAAAGATAATTGCAACTAAGTTCGATATAACAGCTTGTGATTTATCTGAGAAAATAATTGTAAGAAATTTTATAATTATCTATATTAATACGTTGGTAACCCTGCCAAGAAGTGGATTTTATAAATTAACAAATGCCATATACCAATTTGGCATGGCCAAAAGCCGCATATTAGAAATTTTCATTACAAGATTCGAAAAGTTTTTCTGCCCTTGTTTTTGTATGAAATTTGTTCCTGAGAGTGAAAGAGTGCTTTTCTGTTTGTTATCAGATGCAATAGAATTTTTTATTAAAACATTGCTGACTTTTATCAATACATCGGACCTACTATTACATATTTCTAAAGTATGAGGTTCATAGGTCTAGTTTTACCACAAGAATTGTTCTAGAATATGATAGACTGTAAATTTAGGACATCAGTTGGCATTTTGTTTAATAAATAAAAATTTAAACAAATGACAAAGTAAAAAACCTCAAAATTGTTTAGCTAAAGGTCCATTCTTAAAGAATTGCTAAAATTTTGGCTTATGAAAGGCAAATAAGTATTTAAAAAGGAACTTTAAATTCTAGGGGTCAAATGACCCATTCCCGTCCTTCTAGGTAGGGTGAAACTCCCAGTTGATCAGGAGTTGATGTTTATACGTAAATAAGTGTTAAACAAGTACAGGCACAATTTGCCAATTTTTTAGTCTTGAAAAATTCCAGAACAATGTATAACTTCAGGTTAATCTTACCTTTAAGTCATATCTTCTTTTACATTAATTTGATGCTAATTATTTTTTAATAATATATATCAATACATTTTATTTGTATTATCTTGACAAAGAGTTTGGCTTCATGTGCATTTTTTTACTGGTGACAACTGTAAGTTTTAAAATTTACCTGTAAATAGAAAAATGTTTGCCATTTGTAACTTTCATTGGCAAAATTTTCCATATCTTTCTTGAAATTTAGTCCTGTAATTTTCTTCATATCAGTAATAGATCCTCTTGTCTGCACAGTGCACCAACAGGGAGAATAACAGCATTCCAAATACCCAGAGGATGAGGAGACAAATTGATGAATCATAGCAATGGATATTAGGTAATACCTCTTATTTTAACTCATTCATAGCCTAAGTTTTCTATTTCCAGGTGCCTTGTTCTAAAAAGAAATATAAGTTCCATAATTCTCCTATATTCTTATAAAAGAAATCCTTGCTT
>KZ309590.1:17752-35199 GCA_000376725.2 Ladona fulva
ATATAAAATTTAACAGAAAATTAACCCTCACATACAATGTGAGGGTTAATGTTATTTGCCAAATTTATTAAATTCTAACGTTTTTTTGCAATATCATATGTTCTTACATCATTATAATTATTGTTTATCAATTAAAAAAACCACATTAAATTTAAAGTTTTGTAGTCATTTATTATTGCAAGAAATTTGAATGAATGCCAGCTTGCGTATTTCATGAAAATGTATGAAAATTGTCATTTACTGGTATTTGTCTAGGGAGATATTCTGAGGAAATTTGGAATACTGCAATACACCAACTGCCAACACCACATACCATACACCTTCTGCCAGTAACCAACTGCCTCACCCACTGCCATGTACTGCCTGCTATACATTATTGAGTAAAGATAAACGTGCCACTACATCACCCTAAAAGAATTATTCAAAATACGTCCATACGAATTATCCTAGCATTTAACCTGGGTCTATTAGGACAAATATCCTTACGGCATATGATAGAAATCCCTATCTTCTATAGATGTTGTGAATTTCAACCTTCTACCTGACCGGGAAATACCGTAACGAATTTTTAAAAATTCAGTCATTGGAATGGTCCTAGCATCAAACCTGGGCCCACAGGTCAAAAATCTTTATTGCATACATTAGACATTTATCTATTCTAACAACACCATGAATTACGACTTTCTATCTTAAGGCCAAATACCCTAAATGAATTTGTGAACATAATTCATATAAATTCCCCTAGCATCGAACTTAGCACCTCCAGGGTAAAAACGTTTAGGTATACTATAGAGGTGATTGCTCTCTATCGATGACATGAATTTCAACGTTCTATCTTACCTAGAAATACCCCAAATGATTTCTTGAAACTTTTGCACTAAGAATTTACCTAGCATCGAACCTGGGGCCATTAGGGGTAAAGCTTTTGTGGCAAACGGAAGATAAAATCATTTTCTAACCACTCCGTAAATTTCAACGTTCTATCTTTATGTTAAATAAGCTAAACAATTTTTTGAAAATGTGCTCAATGCATTTAAATGGGAAAAGTGCCATTTTTGGTGCCTCCTAGAATCAAACCTATGATTCCTAGGATGGATATCCGGAGAACCGTCTATATAATAGTATAGGTAAAAGCTACTGCCATCCACCAACTACAATACCTTGAACGAATTATTCAAAATACGTCTATATGTATTTGGCCAGGATACCACGGGAATATTCTTCATCCCCTATGTATTTTACTATCGTTTTGTATTTTTACCGTTTTAGTAAAAATCATGTTAGTATTCTACACTTTATTAACAAAAATATGTTTATTTCACTGCCAATGTTCAACTTTTCATCTCCGAAGTAGTATTTGATATCCAGGTAAATACTTACTAACACGCAACACATATCTAAGGATATTTAGAAGATAAAAAGCTCAATTCATTAAGATTATCTTTATCAAGAATACATACCACCTTAATGAGAATATTAGAAGTATTATTTTTATAAAATTCTGTAAGTAAAGCGTACTTTTTAGAATTAAACTAGCTGAGATGAGAGATTTTTATTGTACTTATCTGCCATCTTGTTTGTAGTTAACTATCAGATAAGGACTTGACCATAACTCAATCTGGTAGTCAAGATAACTAGCACTTAAGGCTTAACCATCGAATATAATACGGCTTTCCGAGTTAACCTGGAGGAACTTTAACCTCCAGGTTAACTATCGATTATAATACCGGGCCTTAGTGACCTAGTCTGAAAGTGTTTCCTGCGGAGGTGAGTGAGTGAAGAGAGGAGAGCATTTCTTACATTCTGTAAGGATGTGCCTCACTGTGAGGAGTGTGTCACATTCCTCAAATTGTGGTGGAATTTTGTGGGTAGAAAAGAGATATGAGTGTGTGATGGCACTATGTCGTATTCTTAACTGAGTTGTGACCCCCTCTTCTCTTCTAATATTTCTAACAGAGGAGCTCCAGGGTTTGGTATCTTCTTTAATTGTACGAAACTTATTCTCAACTAAGGAGGACCAACATTGTTCCCACCCTTTAGAGGTAATGCGTCTTGAGGTCATCTGAGGCTATTGCTTCCTAGTCTAACCTTTGCTTTGTGGTAGCTTCTTTTGCTGCTTTGTCTGCTGCCTTGTTTCCTGCAATGTTGACATGCCCTGGTGTCCAAAAGAATTTTACATGGACCCCCCTGTCATAAAGTCTGCTCATTGTATTTTGCACATCTTGGACAAGTGGGTGTAAGGGTTCATATTTCATAATGGCTCTCAGGGTGCATATTGAGTCTGAGCAGATGATGGTAGGTGTTTCTGAGTCCTGGGAAGATTCTAATGCTAGTTTGATACCCATGAGCTCCGCTACGAATATACGTCTGAGAGGAGACATGCACTAGAACAGCCTGTGTCAGACTTTGACCCATCTGTATAAAGTATATTGAAGCCCAGATATTCGGATATGGCCCTCAAAAAGTTGCAGCGGATCTCATCAGGGAGCATATCAGTTTTTCGTCTATCTACGAGGATAAACGAGACATCTGGTGTATGTCGTTTCCATGGGATGCTCACATGACCTTTGGGAGCACTATGTCATTGTCTTCTTAAAAACTTCTGGACTCTAATGGCTAGTGGCTGGATTAAAAACAGATTTAAAGTTTGGATGTGAAGGTAAGGTTAGAATTTTGCTGACATAGTTGCACATCAAGATGTTTCTCCTCGTCTCCAATGGTGGTTTTCCTGCAACACCGTAGATGCTAAAAATAGGGCTCGTCCGGAAAGCACCAGTTGCAAGACGTAGGCCAGCAATGTGCAAAGATGTCAGAGGTCACAGATATGATGCTCTTGTAGCACCATAGATAAAACATCAAGTTTTGATCGTATCAGCGCTCTGTAAAGAAGAAGCATTGATGTATGATCCCCAGGATTTGTTTGTTAGCAATTTTAAAATGTTCATGCCTGCTTGTGCCTTCAGGTTTCTTATGCGTGTCCTCCCGTCAAGTCGCCTGTCCAAGTGCATTCCTAGGAATCAAACGGAATCTATGAATTTCAGATTCTGATTGCCTAGCTTCAGTACTGGTTGAGGGTAGATGCCTCCCCACGTATGGAAGTGGAGGTAGCATGTTTTCTCAAGAGAGAAACCAAACCCACTCTTTATGGACCAACTTCATAGTCAGCTTAATGGCATTTGCATTTGTCTTTCCGCAGTGGATAATTTATGTGAGTGACAGAATATTGCAAGGTCATCTACAAATAGTGAGGCCTCAACAGGTGGTAGTATTGAATTCACAACATCGTTTATGGCTATAGCAAATAGCGTAACACTCAATACTGATCCCTGTGAAATGCTATTCTCTTGTACGAACTGACTTGATAAACTGCCTCCCACCCTTACTCTAAAAACTGTTTGTTAAAAAATTTTTGATAGAAACTAGTAAATTGCCTTTAAAACCCCAATTGTACATGGTTTTTTAAATCTTATATCGCCAAGTGGTGTCATAGACTTTCTCTAGGTCAAATAAAATGCCTATCACATGTTGGCCATAAACACTTCAACTTCCTGGATGAATGTGTCTATTCGCACCAGATGGTCAATAGTACTCCTTTGCTTTCGGAATCCACATTGTATATTGCACAGGAGGTTACGTCTTTCCAGGCACCAAATCAGACATCTGTTGACCATATTCTCTATCAATTTGTAGAGACATGAGGTTAGTGCAATTGGTCTATAACTTCCCATGGAAGATTTGTCTTTTCCTTGTTTCAGGATGGGCACCACCACTGATTCACACCACATCTTAGTTAGTTTTCTCTCCTCCCATACCTTGTTGAAGACTTTTAATAGTACCATTTGTTTGTGTCCTCAGAAGTGCCTCAGGTAGGCATTATGGATAAGGTCTATCCCAGGAGCAGTATCCTTAAGACCTGCGATTGCCTTCTTCAACTTCCACAAAGTGAAGGGGTTGTTGTATTTCTCCCCTAGGTGCCTTGCTTTGAACGGAGCTGGCGAAAGGCCTCTAGGTTTCTGGCTGTTGGGAATTTGTTAAAAATTTTCAGAGCTTTCTTCCATTTTTTACTGCCATGGCACATTCTTCACTCCAAGGAACTGGAGAATGTCGTACCTTTCCCATGGAGATGGGGATAGTTCCCTCAGCTGCACTTATGATGCAGGAGGTAAGTGCTCAATTCTCATTCTCAATGGCAGTAAGGGAATCGTCAAACTCTATGGAGAGCTTCCCTTTTAACTCTTCCCTATCCGATTTTTGAGAAGCCATTTTTTTGGAGCTGAGATGACATTGTTGAAATGATGTTTATGTATGATAATAGGTAGGTGATCACTTCCACAGAGGTCGTCAGGGATCTCAAGTTTAAAAAGCTGTGCTATTGCGCTGCAACATATTACTAAATCTATTTCAGAATAATTCCCAATAAAAGAGTTAAAATGTGTCCTTTCATTCTTATTTAAAAGAACAAGGTTAAAATTTAGTAAAATCTTTTCTATCAAATGTACCCTTTGATTGAGATTGCTGAAATCATTTGGGTTGCACCTCCAAAGAGGGTTATGTGCATTAAAGTCCCCAAGAGGAATGTAAGGAGCTGGTAATTACCTGATGAGAGCTGTTAGTCTCTCCTCTGTTATTGGGGCTCATTCTGGCAGGTAAATCTTTTTTTGCCATAAAGTCAAGGGTTTGGACACTATGGAAAAAAGCGGACATCCACCGTAGGCATCATAGGTTCGATTCTAGGAGGCCCCAAAAACGACCATTTTCCCATAAGAATGAATTGAGCGCAATTTCAAAAAATTGTTTAGCTTATTTAGCATTAAGATAGAACGTTGAAATTTACGGAGTGGTTAGAAAATGATTTTATCTTCCGTTTGCCACAAAAGCTTTACCCCTAATGGCCCCAGGTTCGATGCTAGGTAAATTCTTAGTGCAAAAGTTTCAAGAAATCATTTGGGGTATTTCTAGGTAAGATAGAACGTTGAAATTCATGTCATCGATAGAGAGCAATCACCTCTATAGTATACCTAAACGTTTTTACCCTGGAGGTGCTAAGTTCGATGCTAGGGGAATTTATATGAATTATGTTCACAAATTCATTTAGGGTATTTGGCCTTAAGATAGAAAGTCGTAATTCATGGTGTTGTTAGAATAGATAAATGTCTAATGTATGCAATAAAGATTTTTGACCTGTGGGCCCAGGTTTGATGCTAGGACCATTCCAATGACTGAATTTTTAAAAATTCGTTACGGTATTTCCCGGTCAGGTAGAAGGTTGAAATTCACAACATCTATAGAAGATAGGGATTTCTATCATATGCCGTAAGGATATTTGTCCTAATAGACCCAGGTTAAATGCTAGGATAATTCGTATGGACGTATTTTGAATAATTCTTTTAGGGTGATGTAGTGGCACGTTTATCTTTACTCAATAATGTATAGCAGGCAGTACATGGCAGTGGGTGAGGCAGTTGGTTACTGGCAGAAGGTGTATGGTATGTGGTGTTGGCAGTTGGTGTATTGCAGTATTCCAAATTTCCTCAGAATATCTCCCTAGACAAATACCAGTAAATGACAATTTTCATACATTTTCATGAAATACGCAAGCTGGCATTCATTCAAATTTCTTGCAATAATAAATGACTACAAAACTTTAAATTTAATGTGGTTTTTTTAATTGATAAACAATAATTATAATGATGTAAGAACATATGATATTGCAAAAAAACGTTAGAATTTAATAAATTTGGCAAATAACATTAACCCTCACATTGTATGTGAGGGTTAATTTTCTGTTAAATTTTATATNGGGCTAGCCTTGTACCCTAGCCATACCAGGGCTAGCCTTGTACCCTAGCCATACCAGGGCTAGCCTTGTACCCTAGCCATACCAGGGCTAGCCTTGTACCCTAGCCATACCAGGGCTAGCCTTGTACCCTAGCCATACCAGGGCTAGCCTTGTACCCTAGCCATACCAGGGCTAGCCTTGTACCCTAGCCAT
Organism: Ladona fulva; assembly: GCA_000376725.2. Lineage (NCBI taxonomy): Eukaryota > Metazoa > Arthropoda > Insecta > Odonata > Libellulidae > Ladona > Ladona fulva. The sequence continues at coordinate 23,745 of KZ309590.1, forward strand.
ACCAGGGCTAGCCTTGTACCCTAGCCATACCAGGGCTAGCCTTGTACCCTAGCCATACCAGGGCTAGCCTTGTACCCTAGCCATACCAGGGCTAGCCTTGTACCCTAGCCATACCAGGGCTAGCCTTGTACCCTAGCCATACCAGGGCTAGCCTTGTACCCTAGCCATACCAGGGCTAGCCTTGTACCCTAGCCATACCAGGGCTAGCCTTGTACCCTAGCCATACCAGGGCTAGCCTTGTACCCTAGCCATACCAGGGCTAGCCTTGTACCCTAGCCATACCAGGGCTAGCCTTGTACCCTAGCCATACCAGGGCTAGCCTTGTACCCTAGCCATACCAGGGCTAGCCTTGTACCCTAGCCATACCAGGGCTAGCCTTGTACCCTAGCCATACCAGGGCTAGCCTTGTACCCTAGCCATACCAGGGCTAGCCTTGTACCCTAGCCATACCAGGGCTAGCCTTGTACCCTAGCCATACCAGGGCTAGCCTTGTACCCTAGCCATACCAGGGCTAGCCTTGTACCCTAGCCATACCAGGGCTAGCCTTGTACCCTAGCCATACCAGGGCTAGCCTTGTACCCTAGCCATACCAGGGCTAGCCTTGTACCCTAGCCATACCAGGGCTAGCCTTGTACCCTAGCCATACCAGGGCTAGCCTTGTACCCTAGCCATACCAGGGCTAGCCTTGTACCCTAGCCATACCAGGGCTAGCCTTGTACCCTAGCCATACCAGGGCTAGCCTTGTACCCTAGCCATACCAGGGCTAGCCTTGTACCCTAGCCATACCAGGGCTAGCCTTGTACCCTAGCCATACCAGGGCTAGCCTTGTACCCTAGCCATACCAGGGCTAGCCTTGTACCCTAGCCATACCAGGGCTAGCCTTGTACCCTAGCCATACCAGGGCTAGCCTTGTACCCTAGCCATACCAGGGCTAGCCTTGTACCCTAGCCATACCAGGGCTAGCCTTGTACCCTAGCCATACCAGGGCTAGCCTTGTACCCTAGCCATACCAGGGCTAGCCTTGTACCCTAGCCATACCAGGGCTAGCCTTGTACCCTAGCCATACCAGGGCTAGCCTTGTACCCTAGCCATACCAGGGCTAGCCTTGTACCCTAGCCATACCAGGGCTAGCCTTGTACCCTAGCCATACCAGGGCTAGCCTTGTACCCTAGCCATACCAGGGCTAGCCTTGTACCCTAGCCATACCAGGGCTAGCCTTGTACCCTAGCCATACCAGGGCTAGCCTTGTACCCTAGCCATACCAGGGCTAGCCTTGTACCCTAGCCATACCAGGGCTAGCCTTGTACCCTAGCCATACCAGGGCTAGCCTTGTACCCTAGCCATACCAGGGCTAGCCTTGTACCCTAGCCATACCAGGGCTAGCCTTGTACCCTAGCCATACCAGGGCTAGCCTTGTACCCTAGCCATACCAGGGCTAGCCTTGTACCCTAGCCATACCAGGGCTAGCCTTGTACCCTAGCCATACCAGGGCTAGCCTTGTACCCTAGCCATACCAGGGCTAGCCTTGTACCCTAGCCATACCAGGGCTAGCCTTGTACCCTAGCCATACCAGGGCTAGCCTTGTACCCTAGCCATACCAGGGCTAGCCTTGTACCCTAGCCATACCAGGGCTAGCCTTGTACCCTAGCCATACCAGGGCTAGCCTTGTACCCTAGCCATACCAGGGCTAGCCTTGTACCCTAGCCATACCAGGGCTAGCCTTGTACCCTAGCCATACCAGGGCTAGCCTTGTACCCTAGCCATACCAGGGCTAGCCTTGTACCCTAGCCATACCAGGGCTAGCCTTGTACCCTAGCCATACCAGGGCTAGCCTTGTACCCTAGCCATACCAGGGCTAGCCTTGTACCCTAGCCATACCAGGGCTAGCCTTGTACCCTAGCCATACCAGGGCTAGCCTTGTACCCTAGCCATACCAGGGCTAGCCTTGTACCCTAGCCATACCAGGGCTAGCCTTGTACCCTAGCCATACCAGGGCTAGCCTTGTACCCTAGCCATACCAGGGCTAGCCTTGTACCCTAGCCATACCAGGGCTAGCCTTGTACCCTAGCCATACCAGGGCTAGCCTTGTACCCTAGCCATACCAGGGCTAGCCTTGTACCCTAGCCATACCAGGGCTAGCCTTGTACCCTAGCCATACCAGGGCTAGCCTTGTACCCTAGCCATACCAGGGCTAGCCTTGTACCCTAGCCATACCAGGGCTAGCCTTGTACCCTAGCCATACCAGGGCTAGCCTTGTACCCTAGCCATACCAGGGCTAGCCTTGTACCCTAGCCATACCAGGGCTAGCCTTGTACCCTAGCCATACCAGGGCTAGCCTTGTACCCTAGCCATACCAGGGCTAGCCTTGTACCCTAGCCATACCAGGGCTAGCCTTGTACCCTAGCCATACCAGGGCTAGCCTTGTACCCTAGCCATACCAGGGCTAGCCTTGTACCCTAGCCATACCAGGGCTAGCCTTGTACCCTAGCCATACCAGGGCTAGCCTTGTACCCTAGCCATACCAGGGCTAGCCTTGTACCCTAGCCATACCAGGGCTAGCCTTGTACCCTAGCCATACCAGGGCTAGCCTTGTACCCTAGCCATACCAGGGCTAGCCTTGTACCCTAGCCATACCAGGGCTAGCCTTGTACCCTAGCCATACCAGGGCTAGCCTTGTACCCTAGCCATACCAGGGCTAGCCTTGTACCCTAGCCATACCAGGGCTAGCCTTGTACCCTAGCCATACCAGGGCTAGCCTTGTACCCTAGCCATACCAGGGCTAGCCTTGTACCCTAGCCATACCAGGGCTAGCCTTGTACCCTAGCCATACCAGGGCTAGCCTTGTACCCTAGCCATACCAGGGCTAGCCTTGTACCCTAGCCATACCAGGGCTAGCCTTGTACCCTAGCCATACCAGGGCTAGCCTTGTACCCTAGCCATACCAGGGCTAGCCTTGTACCCTAGCCATACCAGGGCTAGCCTTGTACCCTAGCCATACCAGGGCTAGCCTTGTACCCTAGCCATACCAGGGCTAGCCTTGTACCCTAGCCATACCAGGGCTAGCCTTGTACCCTAGCCATACCAGGGCTAGCCTTGTACCCTAGCCATACCAGGGCTAGCCTTGTACCCTAGCCATACCAGGGCTAGCCTTGTACCCTAGCCATACCAGGGCTAGCCTTGTACCCTAGCCATACCAGGGCTAGCCTTGTACCCTAGCCATACCAGGGCTAGCCTTGTACCCTAGCCATACCAGGGCTAGCCTTGTACCCTAGCCATACCAGGGCTAGCCTTGTACCCTAGCCATACCAGGGCTAGCCTTGTACCCTAGCCATACCAGGGCTAGCCTTGTACCCTAGCCATACCAGGGCTAGCCTTGTACCCTAGCCATACCAGGGCTAGCCTTGTACCCTAGCCATACCAGGGCTAGCCTTGTACCCTAGCCATACCAGGGCTAGCCTTGTACCCTAGCCATACCAGGGCTAGCCTTGTACCCTAGCCATACCAGGGCTAGCCTTGTACCCTAGCCATACCAGGGCTAGCCTTGTACCCTAGCCATACCAGGGCTAGCCTTGTACCCTAGCCATACCAGGGCTAGCCTTGTACCCTAGCCATACCAGGGCTAGCCTTGTACCCTAGCCATACCAGGGCTAGCCTTGTACCCTAGCCATACCAGGGCTAGCCTTGTACCCTAGCCATACCAGGGCTAGCCTTGTACCCTAGCCATACCAGGGCTAGCCTTGTACCCTAGCCATACCAGGGCTAGCCTTGTACCCTAGCCATACCAGGGCTAGCCTTGTACCCTAGCCATACCAGGGCTAGCCTTGTACCCTAGCCATACCAGGGCTAGCCTTGTACCCTAGCCATACCAGGGCTAGCCTTGTACCCTAGCCATACCAGGGCTAGCCTTGTACCCTAGCCATACCAGGGCTAGCCTTGTACCCTAGCCATACCAGGGCTAGCCTTGTACCCTAGCCATACCAGGGCTAGCCTTGTACCCTAGCCATACCAGGGCTAGCCTTGTACCCTAGCCATACCAGGGCTAGCCTTGTACCCTAGCCATACCAGGGCTAGCCTTGTACCCTAGCCATACCAGGGCTAGCCTTGTACCCTAGCCATACCAGGGCTAGCCTTGTACCCTAGCCATACCAGGGCTAGCCTTGTACCCTAGCCATACCAGGGCTAGCCTTGTACCCTAGCCATACCAGGGCTAGCCTTGTACCCTAGCCATACCAGGGCTAGCCTTGTACCCTAGCCATACCAGGGCTAGCCTTGTACCCTAGCCATACCAGGGCTAGCCTTGTACCCTAGCCATACCAGGGCTAGCCTTGTACCCTAGCCATACCAGGGCTAGCCTTGTACCCTAGCCATACCAGGGCTAGCCTTGTACCCTAGCCATACCAGGGCTAGCCTTGTACCCTAGCCATACCAGGGCTAGCCTTGTACCCTAGCCATACCAGGGCTAGCCTTGTATCTAGGGGGCGAGACAACCGCCTCTCGAATCGGAGCGCCGAAATGAGCGTTCATTTTTTGATGTATCATGTGAGGAAAATTATGGTCTGTAGGTGCTCATAAATGACAGCTATTTCCCACCAATTCGAATGAATTGAAGTCAAATGACAAAATAAACAGCGTGGAATTACATCTCAGTCCTGAAAAATACCTCGCATCGACGTGAACGTAAAGAGAATGGTTTGTAAACAGTACGAAGAAGGAAAGGTGCCAAAGTCGTGAGTGTGAAAACATTCGAACCCGCCGAGAGTTGCAAGTCTCACTTATGCATTTTTATTCGTTTACTATACAAAATCGCCGCGGATAGACACTGAGTCAGGTAGCAAACTTTAATTATATATCATGTTAAGTTCAGAGAAAGCACGTCACAGATGGTGTAGCTAATATAATGCGTCCACCATTTGACATTGGCCTTTATGATACTGCGAGAAAGATTAGGGAAATAGGCGCTAGAACGAATCGATTCAAGAACTCTTTTTTTTCGCGAACGATACGCGAAAGTAATAGATTAGGAGCATTGAGTCATGGTGCATGGACCCCTTGCCACACGCGGAAAGGTGGCTTGTAGGGTACTTACATAGATGTAGACATTGAACAACTCAAACAATATTAAGAAGTATGAATTATCAAATATAAGTATTCCCCGTCGACTAGCTACATTGGTTTACATGCTATAGTTCACAATTTACAATTTAAACAGCTATAATTTACATATTAGATTACTGCCAATACAAAAACTATGTAAATTTCACAAACAATTCTAATATTTCCTCAAAAACCTTAAATATACTAATACAGTACATAAAAACGTTTCCCACCAACTGCAATAACTTAAAAGCAGCGCTGCTAAATGGTTATAATTATCCTTATGGAACCGCAAATACCATGAACTAGCATTAACATTACGTACATATCTGGGAATAACAACTCGTATACGTATAACCGAACATTGTCTGTAAGGTATTCAGTCCGAAGGCCGGTTGGGACCTCCTCCCCTCTACCGTCATCTATGAAGAGCTAGGAGAGGGAAATAAGGCTTACTAGGCAAGATGAGGAGTGAGGTAGTTTGCCCTTGCTTCCCTCATTGAGCCTGAATGCTATAAGCAGAACAAACACACATTAGTGAAGCACAATGACTCTACCAGTAACACTTTTTGTGCCATTGCACAAGGAGGAACTTAATTATTGCCATTATTCAGCGTAACTCATACCTCAGTAGCTATCATATCATCTCAGTCATGAATAAGTCGGATATGAAACAATATGAAAGATACATCTTCCTCTATTCCGTACCAAAAGAAATGAAAACCATTAAATTCATCAAGATGCGGTAGTTGGACCAACGGAACATTATTCCAAAAGAAAGATTGTAAAATCAAACCATTTCTTTTGGGGATCAGAGTTAGGTATTGATTCTTCAGTTCCTCTGGCAATTATGGAAATTGAGATCCTTTACCTCGATTTCCTTTCGGGAGCGTGCAGTTTACGCAAATCCCAAAATCAGCTCATGCGAACGCGCCAGAAAATCACCGACAGCCGCCGTCAATTCGAAGTATTCTGCGCTGAAAAGTGTTTCTTTCCCGGTGAATAGTCTGCTCTTCAACCGGGTAGCGTCTCTCCGTGCTGTCGGCCGCGTACTCTGCAGCCATCTTCAGGACAGAGAATTGACTGTCCTGAAGATGGCTGCAGAGTACGCGGCATGGAGATACGCTACCGGTTGGAGAGCCGAGAACTTATCTTGACTGTCGCAACTTCCGCAGCACAGGTGCGATTATTTCAAGGGGCGATCTCTGTCATCCGAAGAGAATGCCACAAAGTCTCGATTTGCTTGGACGGTTTTACGGTAATCACTCGTATACTGCTCTCTCTCTCCCTCCATACTGCTTGCGGCCCCAGGGTCGTCCTTTCGCAATGACTGATATAACCTTCGACGGAATCAGCAATGATTAGAATCGATGAATATTTCCTCTCAGTAATTAAGATAGAAGATTACGCATATTAATGGCTTGGGTACTGTAGGTGCGAACATTTTATCATTTATTTCCAACATCTGCTGGAGAGAACATTGAAGATATCACTTCTACGTCGATTACTGATAATTTATACCCCTAAAGTTAGATAAGATTTAGAATAATCCATAGGCTTTCATAGATAGTGATATTACGGTTATCAGTTTACAAACACCACCAAACCTATTTCTCAAATTAATTGTTGATAAGATGATGATATAGGTACTGCCATAGTTGATCGTCGGAAATTGCTTGTGGAATTAAAAGAATTTTGCTTTAAAATATTAAACATCGCCAGTTTATACAAATTGGGAGATCCTAGGAATCAATTGATGCATCAGAAGAAAATTCTCGAAGTATAATCAAACCATCGACGTTGTTCCTTTATCTTGGAGATTACGATGAATAATTAGAAAAATGTCAGAGAAGGTTGCAGAAAATATTAATTTTTTTGTGGATTCTAAACATTCATTGCTACTAGTACGAGGTCTTCTGTTAAAAAAATATGCGGTCTGACATCATAAAACAAAATGTACTTTATTTACAAGTTACGTGTCTGGGTCCCCTTCAAAGCACTCTACTCCCCAACGCACACACTTATCCCAACGGTGTTTCCTCTTTTTGAAAGAGTCCTGGTACGCTTCTTCTGTAATGTTCTTCAGCTCCTTCATCGCATTTGCCTTAATTTTGGGAATCGTTTCAAATCTGCTTCCTTTAAAGGGTTTTTTGAGTTTGGGGAATAACAAAAGGTCACAAGGAGCAAGGTCAGGTGAGTAGGGGAGGTGGGGAAGAACAGTGATAGAGTGTTTGGCCGAAAACTCACGAGTTCTGAGGGCTGAATTGGACTGAGGCTGGAAAATTGTCATGATGGAAAAACCAGTTGCCACTCCTCTACATTTCTGGCCTTTTGCGAAGTCCCTCAGACGTTTAAGAACTTCAATGTATTAAGTCTGATTCACTGTGGAGGAGGTATTCGTGGTGAACAACACCCTTAGCATCAAAGAAAACTGTCAGAATCACCATTGGACATTGGATCAAACTTGGCGAGCTTTTTTGGGTCTGGGGGACATTTCACCCACCCACTGGGGCAATTGCACTTTTGTTTCAATGTCCTAACCGTAAACCCATGATTCATCACCTGTTATCACCTGTTATAAAACATCCTTGACAGGAAGTTTTCATCTTCTGATCAACGATCAAGCAGTTCATGGCACAAATTTTGCAGCAACGCAGTGCATTTTCAATTTTTCGTTTAAAATCTAGTAACCAACTGATCCAACTGATATCCCACACTCTTCAGCAAGTCGATTTGCTCACTTCACAAAAAATCACGTAGCTAACCAACAAATGAAGATATCTGCAATCGGGAAACTGCGTTATCATCAGCTGATTTGTACAAATCTAGTGACAACAAGCAAATTCCCCTGAAATCAACTGGAGCCACGCAATTCAAGCAGTCCTCGTATTTTTTGAACAGACCTCGTATCCATGAAAATAGCCTTACAGTTTTATAATATTGTGGGACCATAAATGAGTTCATCTGAATTTTAAGCATTTCTTACTGAGATATCACCTAAATTTGACAAGTAAGTAGTTTCTCTGAAGGCAGTCATATGCAGGAAAAAATATATAGTGGATGAGAAAATATAGAAGGTGAGTGAATGGATTGTGTTTTTAAGGGAGTTCAGTGCCCCTGCTTAAAGTAACCTACAGGGCACGTGGAATTGTCACTACCTCAGGGAATGATCTGGAATTAAAACACCTCCTACACTTTTGGTTACTAAAATCATGTGTGTATGTATTGTAGCATTTTCAAGCTCTTGCTGCTTCCCAATTCCTATCTACCTCTTTCCAGCCAGTCCTTGTCTTGAAGTCCTTGCTTCATTCACTCATTCTAATCTCTCCGTCTGTAACTCACTTTTCAGATTTGTCGTGGTTGATGTAATTGAACTATTAGATAGTTGAAGAGTTGCCCACAAACTATACGTTTTATATATGAAATTTTTTTAAATATCATGGAGGAATTAATATANAAAAAAAGTATTTTTGTGCTCTCGGTTCACTGTCACTTCACACGTGCTCGATTATTATTTTATTAAAGTTCTGGAAGGGATTTAAAACACATGTGAGTCTTATTAACTTAATCTTATCCAATATTTTCGAATGTGTTCATGATGGACTATTTGTATTTATTTCTATGATTCGTATTATTAATTGAAGTAATTATGTGCCGACAGAAGAAATGGGTGGATCAAATATTGAGAGGAGAGGAATTGCTGAAGAATGTGCTAATTGAGGGTAGAATGCAATGGGAAAGACTGAGGAGAGGGCAGAGGCAAAAGATGTTAGATGACATAAAGGGTGGGGTGAGTTACCGAATAGCGAAGGAAAATACTTTAAATAGGGAATATTAGGGCACATGGACCTACCGAAAGGTAGAACACTTAAATAAGAATCGTATTATCCATCTTTTTTCTTACGGGTCTATCTTCCTTTGGTTCACTAAGAAAGACGACTACACACTCTCACTCTAAAATAAAGGAAGAGTAGGAATATCTTGCAACAACCTCTTCAATAATGGGTTCCCGAAAGAGATTTATTTACCTACGAATGGTCATTTCATCGCTGCTCTTTTTCGTCTTTTTCTTAACACCGACTGATTCCCACTTCGCGGCGTTCCAGCGTGCCCCTACGTGAGCATTAGCAAAACATCAGCCAATGTGAAAGAAGCGAGCTCATCATCATCGCCAAACACCCGCTTCCATTGATGTGTTGTCCAAAGTTAGTTCAAAACACTGTGAACAGTGACGTTTAAACCTTATTTCCGTGTAGATATGTGTATCCAATACTTTAGTTAGGTTCTGCCGATGTTATTGGCGCTTTCAATCGTCGTTTAACCTCAATTTCTCAGATAAACTTCTCGATTCTGAGATACAGATTATATCGTACATATCATATGGTTAACTATTTGGTAAAAGAGCTCACTAACGTTTTGGAGAAAATATCGAAGTTCATATTTTCCATCCTTCAACTGCCACTTATTGGTGACTTAATATAATTTATTCATTCTTATTTCCTTTTGTTTACGAGTCAGTTGTATGAAAATAAGATTGTATTTTTCGTTGACATTCTTTTGTAAATATGCACCTGTAAGGACCTCTGATCGATGTGATCACAAGTGGTTGTTTGCGTATTCCTGATTGAAAAGGTTAAAATATTCGTTTAACCTATCTTGAATTAATGTAGATAAAATTGTGTTGGAATTGAGTGCGTGTTGATGTGGAAGCGGATGTTGTATGACCGATTGGTAACAATTTGTAAGTGCACAATGAAAGAGATATTAGTGACATTTTTAAAATGAAGTTTTGTGTTTTTAAAAATAGATGGCTAATCAAGTGGCTTTTTAAACCAGAGGATAATCGTCTTCGAAATCCAAAACTGTAGGTAGCACTATTTATTTAAATTATTTTGTGATTTTCCCTGATAGATTCTTGAAAAAATAATGATCATATTTCATTCGTTGTGGTAATCCGTAATATTACAGTCTAGTACTAAACCATCGATGTTTATTTTAGGTCTACAACTGGTATATTGATGAAAGTTACTGGTGTGGGCCTCCAATTTATTATCCAGATCCCGCCCTGGCCATGTCGAGAAATAACGTTAAGGACAAGAGTGAGGGCCAGAACAGGAGAGTTCATTCCATCATGAACCAAGATGATATCGCCTCTGGGAAGAGGTCCAATTGGTCTGAGCTGGAAATATCCGGTAAGATGCCGTAAAGACCACCTAGTATTTTTTCTCTGAACGTTTTTGTAAGCAGAGGAAGCATCATCTCATACGTTTGTGTTTTTTTGTTTTTCTTTAAAGATATGGTTAGGGAATACTTTCTGTGTTATGATATGGTACACACTTGTTAAAATTTCCTATTTTTCTTCGTTTTATATGTAATATGTCTTTCTGCTCGTTGATTCGCTGAAAAGAAAAATTAGTGTTAGATGAAAAGTCCAAAGAAGTTCATGTAGAGCTTCAAGTTTTTTTTTTTCTGGAAGAAATTTTCTGTTGATGAAGATAATTATGCCCATTGAAAAAAGTGTTACTTCGGTTGGAGTAATTTTGAAGTTAATATAATTGAAAAAAAAAAACGATTTTGAATGAAAAGTTAGATTAAATCTAACTTTTGTTCTACTTCCATCGATCTTTCATGCGTGGATTTACTCAAATAAAACGGCACGGAAAAATGTACTGTTCTACCCGCATTCCCACCACTCACTTTCTGAATTTTAAAATGATTTCAATCAGAGGTATCAGCCATTCGTGCGATGACCTCATAAGACATTATTTATCCAGGCAGCTCACCTGTGTCTTAAATTAATATTTCTTCATTGTGCATGGGAAACTCGAACGACTGTTTCGGCTTGAATTTATTCTCGAATGATAAGTATATACGAATATTCTCTGCATATTGCCAGACGCAGAGATGTATTCAGTTGCCCTTATACAAACCCTTTTTCACTGTGAATCTCTATGGATTTGCGTTATTTAGGTTTAGTCCTCTACACTCCATTCTCTATATTTTCTATCCATACCCCGCGAAACGCCAGTGGCGCAAGGAAAAAAAGTAATTAGTTATTATTAAACATAAAAAGTTAATTAGTTATTATTAAACGTTGAATGTTTTTTCCCAAAAAAGGAAGCGATTAAAAATATGCAACATGATGTTTGAACGAAAAAGAAATAGGTTGCAATGAGATGTACGGATAATAAGAATAAGTGGCTGAAAAAGTTGAATTCTTGTTTCTCTCAATAAATCTCACAATGTTGAATTAGATTAAAGAAATAATAAAATTCTAGTAAAATATTTTTGCTGAAAAACCAAGGGGGATAAAAACGAAAGTATGTGCTACTAATATTTTGTAAGGTTCGTAGAGGGAGCG